>ML414833.1:0-17398 GCA_005239525.1 Nicotiana knightiana
TAGCTGGTAATAGGTTGTGGTATTGCGATTGTTGTGAGAACTGTGACTATGGAGCATGTTCGTCCTTTCGTGCTGAGAGTAAACTTTGCATTTGCAACTGTGTTGAATTTTGTTACTTCGAAACCTATTTGTTTTTTACTCCTGCATCCAAAGAAAAATCGTGAGATCTGTAGGTGGGGAAGGTTAGTTCGTATCTCCACTGGCTTTACTTGTTTTGCTCTGCTTGGTCTAATGATTCTGTTTGTCTTATCTGGGTAGCGTTTGGCTAAACAGAGCTATATATTGAAAATGTATACATGATTTTGCAAAGACATAGTATAAAATATGTTTTAAGAAATTTAAATGAACCGACGACCGTGACATGATTCAAGACATTGCAACCACTCATGCTACGGAATTTTGAGGATCCTTCACAAAATTCTGCCCCAGTTAGATGGTTGATGATTCTGACCGTTGTACATGCTGCGATCAGCTGAACTTGCTTCAAAATTTTGAGGTTCCTCCTCAAAATTCTGCCCCAGTTTCCAATTGCGGGGGAAATGAGATTTTTATTGAGTAATGACCGAATCCATAGGCCTGCCTACGTATCCCCTCTTAAACGGGAATCAGGTCAGGTGTAGTTCAATTTACATCCTTGAAGAAAAGCATAGAGTTACACATAGTATCGCTTGACTGCATTTGAATTGATTGGCTTTGGCCAAACTTCTCCGTCCATTTCTGCAAGTATGAGAGCTCCTCCTGTCAATACTCAGTGAACCATAAACGGACCTTACCAGTTGGGAGAAAATATCCCTTTGGCTTCGTCTTGATGCGGAAAGATCTTCTTTAACACCAGTTGCCCCGGTGTGAACTGTCTTGGCTTGACTCTCTTATTGAAGGCTCTAGACATTCTATTCTGATAAAGTTGACCATGACATATTGCATTCATCCTTTTCCCATCTATGAGGGTCAACTGCTCGTACGGGCATTTTATCCATTCTGCGTCGATGAGCTCAGCTTCTTGTATGATTCTTAAGGAAGGGATCTCCACTTCAGCAGGGATAACAACTTCCGTACCATAAACCAGTAAGTAAGGAGTTGCCCCGGTTGATGTGCGGACTGTGGTGCGGTATCTCAGTAAGGCGAATGATAATTTTTCGTGCCACTGTTTGTGCTTTTCTATCATCTTATTCAATATCTTTTTGATGTTCTTGTTGGCGGCTTCCACAACTCCATTAATATGTGGTCTATATGTTGTGGAATTCTTGTGCTTGATTTTGAAAGTCTCGCACATGGCTTTCATCAGATCATTGTTGATATTGGAGCCGTTGTCGGTGATGATTGACTCCGGAACTCCGAACCGAAAAATGATACGATCAGGACAAATTCTTCCACGAATTTCTTAGTCACTGCTTTGTATGATTCCGCTTCGACCCATTTAGTGAAGTAATAAATAGCTACTAGGATGAACCTGTGTCCATTTGAAACTATGGGATCGATTGGTCCAATAACTTCCATTCCCCAGGCAGCGAACGACCAAGGCGAGCTTGTTGCATTGAGCTTGTTTGGGAGTACCTTTATCATATCTGCATGTACCTGACATCGATAGCATTTCCGGACATATTGGATGCAGTCCGTTTCCATGGTCATCCAGAAGTAACCGGCTCTGAGTATTTTCTTTGCTAAGACAAAACCATTCATGTGTGGGCCACAAGTACCAACATGTATCTCTTCAAGTAGTTTGGAATCTTCCTTTGCATCGACACATCTCAATAATCCCAAGTCAAGAGTTCTCCTGTATAGGTTTCCTCTGCTGAGAAATAAATTTTTGGACAATCTTCGGAGCGTGCATTTCTGAGTGTGATTTGCAAGCTCTGGGTACTCTCCCTTTGACAAGTATTCCCTGATGTCGTGGAACCATGGTCTTCCGTCTGCTTTTTCTTCAACATGGGCACAATATGCCGGCTGGTTATGGATCTTCACTGGAATAGGATCAATGAATTTCTTATCTGGGTGTTGTATCATGGATGATAGAGTGGCCAATGCATCGGCAAACTCGTTCTGAACTCTGGGGACGTGCCGAAATTCTGTCTTTGTGAACCTTTTCCTCAATTCCTACACATGGTGCAGATATGGCAATATCTTGGAATTCTTGGTATCCCATTCTCCTTGTACTTGGTGTATTAGCAGATCTGAGTCACCAATTACTAGCAACTCCTGGATATTCATGTCAATGGACATATTGAGCCCTAAGATGCAGGTCTCATTTTCTGCCATATTATTGGTACATGGAAATCTGAGTTTGGCAGATACCGGGTAGTGTTGACCTATTTCCAATATTAGGATAGCTCCAATGCCGAATCCTTTGAAATTGGTTGCTCCTTCGAAGAACATTCTCCACCCATCATAGGATTCTACAATGTCTTCCTCTATGAATAACACTTATTCATCGGGAAAATATATTTTCAGGGGTTTGTATTCTCCTCCCACGGGATTCTCGGCAAGATGATCTGCCAGTGCTTGCCCCTTGACCGCTTTCTGAGTCACATAGACAATGTCGAACTCACTCAACAGGATTTTCCATTTGACCAGTTTGCCAAGGGGCATGGGCTTCTGAAAGATATATTTCAAGGGATCCATCCTTGATATGAGATACTTTGTGTAGGCACATAAGTAATGCCTCAGCTTCTGGGCTACCCATATTAGAGCACAATAGGTACGTTCTAGTAGAGAGTACCGTGCCTCATGTGGAGTGAACTTCTTACTCAGATAATAAATACCTCGTTCCTTTCTTCCTGTCTCGTCGTGCTACCCCAGAACACAGCCAAAAGCTCCATCTAATACCACAAGGTAGAGTAGCAAGGGTCTACCTGGCTCTGGCGGGACCAAGACTGGTGATGTTGACAAGTATTCCTTGATTTTGTCTAAAACCTTTTGACAATCCTCTGTCCATTTAGTTGCAGCATCCTTCTCACTGGATTCAGGAGTGTAAGCAATGTGTTGGGTGGAGTGAGGTAGAGTCTCCACGTATATGAGGTTGTTCTGATGACCTGATGTTTGAGCATAGAGGTGGTCACTTGTGGAGCCTTGTGGTTCAGGGATAATTAGCGGGGTATTTCTTGGAGCGTGGAAAGTGTTATGCTGGTGCTGTGGTGGGATAATTTGTTTTTTCAGTGGAGTTGTATGATGATGAGTCGTGAGAGGGTTCTGTTTGTTTGGGGTGTTCTGAGGAGGTATGGATTTTGAATGACATCTAGGACACTGAGTGAGAAGGATAAATTTGCCAAGTTCCGGACATGCTCAAGCTCCCCTTGGAGTTTCAACAACCTTTGCTCGAGTTGTGGCATAGCATCATTCTGAACCTGAGTACCTTGATTGTCAAGAGCTTCTGTTCGTTCCACTGGCATTGTGTTTTCTTGTCTGATGTTGCCCAAATATTCCATTTTGCCTTTGCCTTTGCCTTTAGGTGGACTAGGAGGAGGAGAAGGTGGAGGGCCCCTGGATCTTGTGTGATATGATGATGATGCCAAAATGCACGAACCAACCTTTAGGGAGGGGAATAATCAAAAGAAACAAAAAAAACAAAAGGTATCCAAGTCAGTGAGGATCATGAGAAAATATCGCAGTATTTAAACACATAGTACATGAATAAAAGCGTGTCCTAATTTGGGAGCCTCGTTGTGGCAGAGGTAGGCCTAGTGACAAGTTGATTTTGGAGAACTTAGATGCAAAAATGCCTCATTTCACTAATGTAAAATAGAAGAGTCCAAAACAACACTAAAATAATGAGCGGGAAATAAAGTCACTAATGGCACTTGGCCTTATTACATTGGTAAAAGCAATGAAAATGAAACCTAGCCTACTTAGTCCCCGAAGGACCTTCTCCAGGCTTGGTCTTCTTGGTTCTGTAAATCTGGTTCCCCAGGTCGTGCATGCCCAACAGCAGGAGTGGCTGCTTCGATCAACATATTGTTTTGTTGGATATCCATTAAAGAGGGAAAGTTTCCGAGGACCATCTTCACATGGTCTTTGTCACTGGGCGATAGGTCTTCCCACCAATCCAGCAATAGTGGTGGTATTCTTTGGACCATGCGGAACCTGGGGACTTCATGCCTAATTTTCTGCAAAATAGATAAGGTTAGACCCTTGCCCCTGCCAGACTCGACTATTTATACACTTATGATTAGCATGCATGCATTTAGTTCTCCAAATAAATGCACAGAACGTGACTGCGTCCGTTGGAATTATGAAAAACCCGGTGCACTTTTGGATAAGGTTGTCTTAAAGGGTTATCATGCGGACGTCACGTTAACCCGGATAGGTTTGACCATGATGCACAATATAACAGAATAAGGTTTCTATGGGGTTTTAGACTGGTATCCTCAAGCGGACAACTTGAGGGGGAAAGGCACAGAACCGTCGACTGCACCGCTGATCGACTAGTTTTACCGCAAATAAGCCTTTTCGAATTTAGGGGTGATATAAAATGGAAGGGCGCAAATACTCATCAAGCGTTGCTATAGGATTTGTATAGGAACGAGTGGAATATAATTTTGAGCATTATTTATGCAACAATAAATGAGCAATAAAAGCATGTTTTTATGTATTTACACGTTATGAAAGAGGTAAATACAACAATTATAATTGAAAAATCAATTACAAAGGAAAACAAAAAGAAACATGTCAGTTTTGATTCTGAAAGAAATAAATACTTGAAAGAGATAAACAATTAATGGAACATAAAGGNTCGTTTCCTTTTGGGAAAGGGGTAAGGAATTGAAGAGTCGCCACCTAACGAGTTAAGGTGTGTTAGGGCACCTATTAAAGGTTATTTACAAACACAGATTAGATAACCAAATATAGTGTAAGGGATTGAAATTACTTCAAGGGGAAGGTGTTAGGCACCCCTCGAAGTCCAAACTGTGGTTCCCGGCCCAAACAAACTTTGTGAACAGATAGCATATAAGCAATAATCACATAGGTAAATAGATGAAGGTTTTGAGAAGATTTGCAGTCCAAGCACACATATGTGCTTAAGTTTAAAAGATTTAAAGNAAGCGAGTTTATTTAACGACCTCTATGCGTGCTATTACCCGTCCCTTCTTAATGGCCCTGGAGGAATTTAGGACCTCTAAATATAGGCATTACTAGACAAAACTACCTAAGGTTAAAAGGATAAAATTCTAGGCGACATGCAAGAACAAGTAGGACTTTACAAATAAATGCGGGAAAAACGGTTTAAAAATATCAGATTTACCTCCACAGATATTGCACATAAACAGCACGTCTCAAACACAAAACAAGATGCAGTTTTATTAGACAGAATCCTAAGACAGGATAACTGAGTGAATATCAATGCAAAAAAGTATGCAGCTTGTTTATAAACTCAATACCAAGGACATAATCAGCTTGCCTACTGGTTTTAAAAAAACCCTGTTAGCCCTTAGGCAGCAAACGCAATCAAACATTATTCATTTTTTAAGAGGTTGATTACCTAAGGCTTGCTTAGGCGTGGGGTTTGTGCATAGTGACTACCAAAATTATTAAACAGTTCAGAGGTTGTTTTACCTAAAACATGCTGTTCTAAGTGATATAAATCTGAGAATGCAGAGATAGTTACCAATCTCTATTAAGAACAGACATGATAATCATATGCGAGGTTATTTTGTACCTTTTCATGAATCAACAGTTTAAACTAGGCGTAGTTAAGTAAATGTAAACAAAATCCTAGAGCATGGTATCTGGTATGCACACGTGAATACAGGGTGGCTAGGATATAATTTCAGGATACAGAGGATTACCAAAGCATGATTTCTAAAATGCACAAAGAATTCCAGTGGCATCGATATAGGAAATGTAAAGCTTAAGGCATAATTTCTACCCAGTGGCATTGATAAAATTATATAGCTATACCCTCCCATTTCACTAGCTATCCCCAATATTCATTTACAAATAAATATTACAGACCGGCTGAATAAATTACGTAAATAGATAAAGAAAAGAAGAAGTTAACTATAGAGAGCTTGAAAACTAGCCCAGACTTCCAGAACCTCAAGTGCCTAAATGTTTCATAGCCTTTCTCATATCCGGGTGTGTCAGAGTTCCCTAAGGACCTCGAGGGATCCCGGGCAGTGCTCACACCCAGATTTCATAACCATAATTGAGTAAGTGCAGTGTGGAAGGGCCAAAATGCATCAGAGTTCAGAGGGATCTCATAGGGATCCCTAAGCAGTCACCCACTAGAGGGGCATAACTTAAATATCTAAGAGTAGAGTGAAAGTGCTTGACATAGTTTTGAAAAGATTGAGTAGGAAAATAGTTTGAAAAGAGACTTTTTTGCAAGATTTTGCAAAGAACTACAGAGCTATGTAGTAAAGTAGTTTTTGAAAATAGAGTAGAGCAGCAAACAGTCCAGACATAGCATCCAAAACAGGTTCATACACAGGCAAAGAACACAGAACCAAGGCAGGTTCAGCAACACCAAACAGGGGTAATGGGGGATTGGGGACACATAAGGCACATAGGTAGGAACATAGTTTCAGGAACACTTACATACAGAATCAACAATATGCTGGGGGCATCCAGGGATCAAGGATATAGCATAAACTTTAGGATTACTCAGAACCGAATAACATAAGGTACAAATTGTTTTGCCACAGAAAAGTTCATGCCAATAATCAGAGAATCATAAGTAAGGCAGAGTTATATTGAGGTATACTAAAAGGGGGATAGAATTTCATAAGCATGTTGAGTCTAAGGGAGGGGAGTAAATCACATGCTAAGTGAACAACAATGCAAGCAGGTCAAGTGCAGACATCGCAGCAAAACCATAGGTAAAACATATTAGAAACAGGATGAATTGAAGTACTAAAAGAAACATATTATTTTTGAAACTTAAACTGAAATTAGGACACACCAGTATAGGAGATAACAAACACAGAATGAAGAGTAAAGGGGGTAGAATAATCAACCTTGGCTTGCAGCCGGCTGATAATAGCAAGTAACCAGAAGGAGAGCAGAAGAGAGTATTTATGTATACGAGAGAGTTTTGAGCAATGTGTTCGTGTGTTTGATTGAAAAAGCAGTGTATATATAGTTTAAGACTAGGTAGAAAATAAGGCAAGAATCATAGTTAAGCAGTAATTATGGAACTATGTACCAATTAGAATCATATCATTATAAGTACTCCCTTTAATTAAGGAGTTAGCTTCAAACGGTAATATGCAGATAATAAATAAGGAAGGAAATCATATAAGGCTTAATATAACACATAAGGAAATAGCTTCAGCATAGCATAAGTATAGAACATGTAATAGAGGCTAGGTTCAGCATATTCTAATTAAGGAAAATACTTAAGAATCAGTTGACAACATGCTCGACCATAGATTAAGGTAAGAAAATATCTTAAAGGTTAAAATAAGTAGAGAATATCACAAAAAAGCAGTGAAGGATCAATGACAGAGATTCAGAGATCCAAAAATAGAAACTAGTACTGATTTAGGAGAAATTAACACAAATTTACGAGAACAAGCGGAATAAACACATAATAGGCAAAATCAGAAACCCTAATAGGCCAAATAGGGTAAAATCATACAAAATTAGGGATGCACATAGAGCATAGTACGAACTGACAGAATAAACATGATATAGGTGGAAGAAGTAAAGAATCAGAAACCCTAATAAGCAAAATAGAGTAAATTCATAGAAAACTCAGAACGAATTCATAAATAACAGACATACTAATAAATCAGATGAACGAGTAAGAAAGAACAGACTTATAACCCATAATTAAGACCAAAAAACTTAGGGTTTTGACATAATAAGTCAGACAAAAGGGGAAAAACTTAAATAAACTTTGAAACATAGTGAAAATCATTGAATAATAATAAAATCAGAAGGAAAACCCATTTTGAAAAGGGGTTAAGAAACCCTAGTTTGAAGATGAAGAGTCGTTTTAGAGAAATTGGAAAATCTTTTAAGGAAAAAAGCAAAATAACTCGGAATATACCCAGATCTATTGCAGATCTAAGAAATCAAGCGTTATAATTAGGGTTTCATAGACATAACTCAAAGAGAGAGAAAATTGACTTAGAAACCATAGGTTCTAGCCGGAGATGGGAGGATCTTACTCAGACGGCCATGGACGGCCTGATAATGGCATGAAAACCATGGGAGGTGAGTGAACCGCCTTCTAGTTCCTTTGAGGACCTCAAGGCAGCAATAACCCGGTATAGGAATGAGCCATGAAGGCTGGGATGGTGGTGAGACCACCATAGTTACCGGCAAGTCGACGGCCAGTGAGAGCTTAGGTTTAGCAGAGAGAGTTTGAGAGATATGTAACGGTGGAGTGAAAGAGAGAGTTTGAGAGATGTGTAACGGCAGAGTGAAAGAGAGAAATGAGATGGGAAAGGGGGTAGTCTCTAGGGTTAATTAAGGAAAGGGGAGATCTGGACCGTTGACTAAAATTGATCAGCGATCCAGATTAGACAAGGGATTGGGTCGGGTAGAATAATGTATTGGGCCTGGGTAGTTGGGCCATTTTTAATCAGACTTGGGTCTGGTTTAATTAGGCTATAAATGAAATGAAAGTGGCTATTTGTTAAATATCCAATGTAAATTAATTAAAACAATTTACAAAAATAGCTGTTAATTATAAAAAATGAATTTCAAGGTTAGAAAATAATTAAAAATAATTACTTAGTATTTTAAAAATACAAATGATTAATTTCTGGATAAAAATAGTATAAAATCGTATGATTGAGCTATAATTGCAAAGTTATTGCAATTATAGCCAAGAGGTGCCAATTTGGCTAATTATGAAATAATTTGGTCTTAACAGGACAAAAAATAATTAATGAAACAAAGAAATGCTTTTGAAATCATTTGTAATGTAATTTTATAATTATTTATTGGCAATAAAATGTTGGATAGATTAATACAAATATAGGAAAATTGTGGAAAAATATCAAATACTATTGATACATGATTTTCTAGCTACATATGCAAATTTAAAATATTTTTAGGAAAAATTGGGTATCAACAAGGTTTCCTCAGTAGATGAACCAGGTTCATCTGCAGACTTCCCTATATTTTCCAGCCCCTCCAAAACTTCTCCTGTTTTACTTCCCCCTAACTTCTTGGCCCCCTCTTCTATTACTACTGTCTCAGTACCACAGATAGATAAACCAGTAGTTTCTTCCCCTGTTCCCCTTGCTTCACTCCGACCTCCCTCTCTCTCTATTTCATTACTTTTACCACCTCTTCGTCTTACTTCTGGCAACTCCACATTTTTACAGACCCAACAAACACAAACCTGTTTTCTAAGTTCTCCGCTATTTCGGACACATTTTCAGAAGCGATATTTGGTAACGATAATACCTGTTCAAAATCAGATGATCCTGATGCTTCCTCAGTAGCTGATTTAAACGAATCACTGGAATTGTCTGATTTTTGAACCTGACTAGCTTATAATTTGGCATTCAATTTTCTGGCGAGAGAACCTGTAGCCACTATTTTTCTGGCGAGCATTTTAACCCGTCTTTTTCTGGGTTATGAACTAGGACTAGGTTGAGGAATAGTGGAACTGGATTGAGACGGAGTAGGACTTGGTGGTGGAGGTGCTGAAGAGGTCGAATATGGAGTAACAGGTGGTGGAGAACCAGGGTTGTCCGAAGGATTTGTCATTTTTGATTTAAGATGGAAGAAGAAGATTTTAAGTTGAAGAAGAAAGGAGAATTCAAGGTTTTGGAGCAGAGAGAGGAAAGGGTTTAGACGGTTATGGCTTAGTGAATGATGACTTAGAGAAGTGATGATGATGGGGGTTCTAAAGGGGATGGGTAATTAATATATAACGGGAGTATTTTTGGTCAAAAAGAAGTCTAATCACTTCTGTAAGTGTTAGTTAGAGATGACGGTTACGGTTCCCCTATTTTCTAGGCTTTTAATTTGATGGGATTCTAAGAGGTGACGAAACTTGTTCAATATTAGGATAAAGACTAGCTTTTGAAAAGATCTTGTTTTAGGTAGAGTTCTGCTCATGAATAACTATTAAAATTTCAAAATGTGTATGGTGGAGAACACATACCTCGCCTTTCAGATAAACCAGCACTGATGAACCAGGTTCATCATGTAAGCAACCTCTTGATCAAGCCTCAACTTTCAACAATAGAAAAAACATCATTAGTAACCAATGAGTCATTTCAAAACATGGCAAGAGAGTATGTTATTTACAGCATGAGACTGAGCAACGATTAATCTGATTATTTACACAAATTTCAGAATTTCTAGCCAATTTTTTTTTTCATTTTTCCTTTATTTTTTCTCATGTACATTGTGAACTGGTTCAATTAGGTGATCTTAATCATCCCTAACTCTAACATGTTCCTTTCAAAATGCTCTCTACTTAGTGATTTTGTAAAGATGTCAGAAATCTGTTTATCAGTAACACAAAATTCAATAGAGATCAATCCTTTCTCATAATTATCCCTTAAAAAAGGATGTCTAACATCTATATACTTAGTCCCTTTTATGATGAAGGGGGTTCTTTTTCATACTTATAGAACTGGTGTTATCACAAAAGATAGGGATGCATCTAACATCGATTCCAAAATCTAGCAGTTGCTGTTTAATCCACAATAATTGAGCACAACATGAAGTTGCAACCACATACTCAGCCTCAACAGTAGATAAAGCTACAAAATTTTGATTCTAAGAGGTGACGGAACTGGTTCTATATTAGGATAAAGACTAGATTTTGAAAATATCTTGTTTTAGGTAGAGTTCTTCTCATGAATAACTATTAAAATTTCAAAATGTGTATGGTGGAGAACACATACCTCGCCTCTCAGATAAACCAGCACTGATGAACCGGGTTCATCATGTAATCAACCTCTTGATCAAGCCTCAACTTTCAACAATAGGAAAAACATCATTAGTAACCAATGAGTCATTTCAAAACATGGGAAGAGAGTATGCTATTTACAGCATGAGATTGAGCAACGATTAATCTGATTATTTACACAAATTTTAGAATTTCTAGCCAAATTTGTTTTTTCATTTTTCCTTTTTTTTTTCCTCATGTACATTATGAACTAGTTTAATTAGGTGATATTAATCATCCCTAACTCTAACCTGTTCCTTTCAAAATGCTCTCTACTTAGTTCTTTGGTAAAGATGTCAGCAATCTGTTTATCAGTAACACACAATTCAATAAAGATCAATCATTTCTCATAATTATCCCTTAAAAAATGATATCTAACATCTATATGATTAGTCCTTTTATGATGGACGGGGTTCTTTGTCATACTTATAGCACTGGTGTTATCACAAAAGATAGGGATGCATCTAACATCGATTATAAAATCTAGCAGTTGCTGTTTATTCCACAATAATTGAGCACAACATGAAGCTGCATCCACATACTCAGCCTCAACAGTAGATAGAGCTACAAAATTCTGCTTTTTAGTGGCCCAAGACACAAGACATGAGCCCAAAAAATGTGCCATACCTTAGGTGCTCTTTCTATCCACTAGAAAACCTGTATAATCAGTATCAGCAAATCCCACAAGATTAAAGTTACTACCTTTTGGATACCAAAGACATAGATCAGTGGTGCCTTTTAGGTATCTCAAGATTCTCTTTACTACAGTTAGGTGGGATTCTTTTGGATTAGCCTGAAATCTTGCACAAAGTCTACACCGAAAACAATGTCAGATCTACTAGCAGTGAGATACAACAACAGTGAACCAATCATTCCCCTATACAACTTTTGATCAACAGATGAACCAGGTTCATCTACATCTAATTTTGTGGTTGTTGCAATGGGATTGTCAATTTCTTTGGAATCTTCCATTTTAAACCTTTTAAGCAACTCTTTCACATACTTTTGCTGATGCATCATAGTTCTATTTGAATTTTTTTTAATTTGTAAGCCTAGAAAGAAATTAAGCTCACCCATAATGCTCATTTCAAATTCACTCCCCATTAGTTTAGCAAATTCTTTACTTAGGTTTTCAGTGGTTGCTCCAAAGATTATGTCATCTATATACATCTGAACTACCAAGAGATCTTTACCTTTTTCCTTTAAGAATAAAGTACCATCAATTTTACCTCTCTTGTAGTCATGCTTAACAAGAATTTTGATAGCATTTCATACCGTGCTCTCGGGGCTTGCTTGAGTCCATACAATATTTTGTCAAGTTTGTACACATGATCAGGACTCTCCTTGTTCTCAAACCCCGTAGGTTTCTTGACAAAAACTTCTTCCTTTAGATAGCCATTTAGGAAGGAACTCTTGACATTCATCTGGTGAAGGGTGAATTCCATGTAAGCAGCAAAGTCTATGAAGAGTCTTATTGCCTCCAGCCTTTCCACTGAAGCAAAAGTTTCATCATAGTCTATGCCTTCCTCATGACTGTATCCTTGAACCACCAATCTTGCCTTGTTTCTTGTAACTGTTCCATCTTCATCAAGTTTGTTTTTAAAGACCCATTTTGTGCCAATTATTGATCTATATAAGCATCTTGGTACCATAT
Source organism: Nicotiana knightiana (assembly GCA_005239525.1). Lineage (NCBI taxonomy): Eukaryota > Viridiplantae > Streptophyta > Magnoliopsida > Solanales > Solanaceae > Nicotiana > Nicotiana knightiana. The sequence goes on from ML414833.1 coordinate 12,513, forward strand.
TCCAAACTCGACTTCTTTCAAATTGGTTGAGTTCATCTTGCATTGCATTTACCCAGTCTGAATCCTGCAAAGTCTCAGCAACATTTTTAGGTTCAATAAGAGATAGGAAACCATCAAAAGCACAAAGATTTTTGAAAGAGGATCTGGTTTTGATTCCAGAGGTTGGATCAGTGACAATGTTCTCAATATGGGTGAGAACTTTGATATCTGTATGGTTTCACAACCAACTGGTTATTTCTTGAAGTTCCTTCAGTATTTTGTTGCTATGGAACAGGATTAGGTACAGGTTCCAATGAGGTTTGGAAATTAATTTGTTCAGTTCCCCCTGTCATGTTGCCAGGGAGGGATGAACATGTTCCATCACTTGTTCCTTCCTCCAGTGTTGCTCCAGTTTGGAGTGAGTTTCTGACCATCCCAATTTCTTCATCCTCTCGTTCCTGTCTCTCAGAAAGAATGTTAGTTTCATCAAAACTACATGTGCACTTTATTCAACACACATAGTTCTTTTGTTATAGACTTTATAAGCCTTACTATGTGAAGAATCTCCCAAGAATAATCCCTCATCACTTCTGGGATCAAACTTACCTAGGGAGTCTTTACCATTATTGTGCACAAAGCACTTGCAACCAAAAGCCATAGGTGTGATATATTGGGATTTCTCTCTTTAAGTAACTCATAGGGAGTCTTCTCTACAAGTGGTCTAGTCATGCACCTATTTATGATATAGTATGCAATATTAATAGCATCTGCCCAGAAGCTATGAGGTAGTTTAGTAGAAAGAAGCATAGTCTCATCCATATCTTCAAGTGTCCTATTCTTTCTTTCAACCACTCCATTTTGTTGTGGAGTTCTAGGGGCCAAAAAGTTGTGATATATGCCATGCTCATCACAAAATTCAGCAAATTTAGCATTTTCAAATTCAGTGCCATGATCAGACCTAATTGATGCAAGTTGATTTCCTAATTGTTTTTCAGTTTTTCTAACAAATGAAGTAAACATGTCGAATGCCTCATATTTAGATGTTAGAAATAATGTCCAGGTAAATCTAGAATAGTCATCAACAAACACCATCACACATTTCTTACCACCTCTGCTTAAGGTTCTCATAGGACCACAAAGATCCATATGGACCAGTTCCATCGTTCTGGTGGTACTTACTACTTTCTTGCTTTTGAAGGAAGATCTTACCTACTTTTCCCCTTGCACAAGCCTCACAAACTTTATCTTCCTTGAACTTAATGTTAGGTAGACCTATCACTAAGTCCTTGGAGACTAGTTTGTTGAGTTGACTCAGACTTGCATGTCTAAGTCTCTTATGCCAAAGGAGGGGATCACTATTCAACACACTTAAGCATGTTAATTCATTTTCTAAAAGTGTGGACAAATCTATGATGTATATATTGTTTATTATTTTTCCCTGCAAAACAATCTTGTCAGTGATAAGATTTATTACAAAATATTTTGTAGAGGTGAATGCTACAAAGTTACCTCTGTCACACAGTTGTGACACACTGATTAGGCTATATTTCAAGCCATCTATTAGGTAGACATTCTCAATGGAACGAGTGTCATCCTTACTTACCTTACCAACCCCAATGATTTCACCTTTGTTTCAATTTCTAAAGGAGATATTTCCTCCTTTGAGGTCCTCAAGTGAAAGGAACTAGTCCTTGTTACCAGTCATGTGTTTTGAGCAGCCACTATCCATGTACCATATTTGGCTACTTCCTTTCACTTGAACCTACAAAAGAAAATCACGGGTTAGTCTTAGGAACCCAAACTAGTTTGGGTCCCTTTCTATAATAAAAAGGATGAATTAAATTCCTTTTAGCCCAATTTGGTAACCAATTCTTCCCTTGAACAAAACTTTTATTCTTTTGACTGGCTTGTTCTTTTGCATTGCATTCACTTTTGTAGTGACCAATCTTACCATAGTGGGTACGTATTTTGTTCTTAGGAAGGGTGAGGTACTTGCTTTTAGGATCCCATTTAGGCAACTGACTCCCAAAGCCAAGTCCTCTCCTATTGCTACTATGATGTTCATGTAGCCATGTCAAAGCATCAGAGGATCTATTCCATTTACAAGTTCTTTCTAGTCCATGCTCGACCTTACCAAGTTCCTCCTTCATCACTTTTATCTGTTCATCCTTCATATACAACTCATCTTTTGGTTTTCCTATATTTTCTTCTAAGGTGAGTTGAGACTTGTCAGCTATCTTTTTACTGGTTCCTAGTTTCAGTTTTAGATTTTCAGATTTTAACTCTAGGATATTTGTTTCAAGTGGATGAACCTGGTTCTTCAGAGCAGTATTTTCACTCACAGACTCACTTACTCTAAGTTCCAGGTTTTTACACTTTGCTTTTAACACTACACACTCCTTAGACAACAATTCCTTTTCTTTATTAATTACTTCAGAATCATCAATAAAGTCAAGCAATAATTCAGAGAGTTTCTCTTTGGATAGGAACTTAATCTTGTCTTTGAGATGGAATATACTTACCTCAGACTCCTCATGAGATTCCTCATCTGATTCACCAATTTCCATGAGTGCTTGTTCATCTCCATCTTCATCATCTGAACTTTCTCCCCTAGCAGCAACCATAGCCTTTGTTGATATTTTGTTCTTCTTGGGATGAACCTGTTCTTTCTTTTGGTTCCTTCGTTCAGACCTTTCCCTTTTCCATTAAACTTTCCACTGGTGACAGTTCTTGATGTGATGATCAGTTTTCCCACATTTGTAGCAGCCCTCATTAGTGGATTTTTCTGGTGCCCTTACCTTGTTGTAATTTCCACCTCTTGAGGTGCCTTTTCTTCTCATAATATAATTTTTGAAGTCCTTGGTGATCATAGCCATTTAATCTTCCTCCAATTATTCTTCCTCGGTGATTCTTAGTGCTAGACTTCTTTTATTTTTGGGAGTATCCATCTTCATTGTCTGTCTTCTAAGTTCATAGGCAGTGAGATTTCCAATTAGCTCATCCAGTTTGAGAGTTGCAATGTTCTTGGATTCTTGAATTGCAGTGATCTTACTCTCCCAAGAGATTGGCAGAACCCTTGTCAAAATCTTCTCAACTTTGTCTTCCTCAAGAAGAGTCCTTCCAAGAGATTTTAGTTCATTAGTCAATGTAGTGAACCTAGTGTACATCTCTTGAATGGTCTCTCCTTTCTTCATAGAGAAATTCTTATATTGAGAATACAGTAGAGTACCTCTGGATCTCTTCACTTGAGAAGTTCCTTCATGAGGCACTTGCAAGGTGTCCCAAATTTCCTTGGCAGTGGTACAACTTTGAATTCTATTGTACTCATCTGGACCAAGTCCACACAAAAGCCACTTCTTTGCCTTGGCATTTTTCTCCCACTTTCTCAAATCCTCAGCAGTGCAGTCAGCTCTTGTCTTTGGCACATCCATTCCTTCATCATTTGTCTTCATGGTGGCCAAAGGATCATCAGTAACAATATCCCATAGTTCATAGTCTTTATATGGTCTCTCATCATGTTCTTCCACTAGGAGTAGTACTAGCCATTGAAGAGTGGAGACCTGGCAGTTGATTGTCCTTCCCAATTCCCAGGTGGTGCACTCATCTTGATCTTTTTCTAAGGTGTTATCCTCTTCAAGGATAACCCGCTCTGATACCAATTGATGTTCTAAACGTCAATACCACACAAGAGGGGGTATTTTGTATGGTGTCCGATTTTCGCGTGCACTAGTTATAGAAGGACCAGGCTTTTCTATGTGTTACAACTCTATTGTTTTGCAGAATATTAAATACAGAAAATAAAGAACACAAAGATTTTTACGTGGAAAACACCTGGATCAAGGGTGAAAAACCATGACCTACTTCCCAGTAGGATTTTTTCCAAACTCCTTTACTAAATCAGTGAGCCAAACAATATTTACAAAAACTCTTTTGTAAACCTAGAATTACTTATAATCCCTTTGTGGAAAATTAGCCTCTAGCTATTTGCGACAAACTCCAAGTTCGCTAAAACTTGAAAACACACAGTACCTATTACAGACGCTTCTAGATAAAGCTGAAAGGTACAAGTTGAAATCACCTATTACAAGTAACTAGACTAAAAGACAACAGTTGGAACTGGTTCTTCTATCTGATTCAAGTAGCTTCAGAGTCGCACACTTAAATCTCACACGAACTGCTTGCAAAATTTGCCTTGCTAATTTTGCTCTCAATTCTTGCTTAACTTCTGCTTTTCTGCGTGCCTGTAAAATAAGAACAATCTGCAATATATAGGATTAGTAGATGAGAGACTTACTAGAGTTCTAATGCTACTCTTCCTTGATGGAAGAGTTCTAGTTAATCTCAACTCCTCGAATCCTTCCTTATCTTTGATTTTGTTCTTACTGAATAAGGAGTCCTTCTCCTTATCATTTTGCAATCTTTTCGATCAGGAGATATCTCGTTATTTCCCAGATTTCGTTTATCTCCTGCATGTGCACCTCACGTGCCTTAACTCTGCACGTGTCTATGTCTCCAGTGATGGACCTGGTTCATCTTTGAGTTCCTTTGCCAATCTTCAAAATTATTCAATTTCTTGGGCCAACAGGTACACTAATCAATAAGATTAATGAAGTACAATTAATGCAAAACAGCAAATTGGAAAGCAAGAGTCTTGCTTTTAATCCTCCAAGCTCCCAATAAATGAACTATATCATTTGATATCTCTAGAGTCCCCACCTCCTGCGGCTACAACCAACACCAAGAGCCTTGAAAGGTATAGGCACCAGTTCATTCAGTCCGATTATGCATGACAACCAATCGCTACATATGAATATAAAAAAGATAAGGGAACAAACGAGACTATTATAAAGAAGTTTGATCATATATTGCTAAACTAACGGAAGAAAAGTTTTTTTTTTTTGGAGGGG
>ML414834.1:1511-31195 GCA_005239525.1 Nicotiana knightiana
GGCGGCAAAATATTCCCGCCATAAATGAATATCCACTTACCAAATATTAATCGTTAAATATATGGTAAGTGGGGGGACTATCCGTATTGGTAAAAAAGAGTTTCACACGTAAGCCAGCTTTTGACAACTCAACCAGTCACGTGGACATAGGAAAACACGACAGCTGGACGTAACTCTTTGAAGAGGTACGGTACAAAGAGGCACGGTTCAGTAAACCCACAAACTTATCAGCCACGGAAAATTCAACTTGATCAACATGGGAGAGAGGCACGGTCAAAATGAATCTAGACAAAGCTACGGGCAGATTTCAAGGACCCACAATTGATTACTCAAACGTTATGTAACTGAAACCCTATTACCGTTATCCTTTGTAACGCCTCATTAATGTCATAATTAGTCATTAATGAGTAACCATAGCAGGATTCGTATGTTATAAGAATCTCCTATATAAGGGAGGGGAATACAACATGGAAAGGCATCTGATCTCGAGTACAATCAACTTCGATCTTTTATTTTTGTAATATTGTCTATTATTTATTTTTCCCATTATCTTGATTATCAGTAATCCGTATTCATCTTAAAAATAAGTTTTAGTCAAAGGGTCTAATTCTTTGGTTAAACAGTGATACCTACTAGGGTCAGACAATGAGAAATGAATACAGGCAAATCAGTAATAGCAATAATGAACAGTAATAAGGAAATGAGCATCAAATAACAATCTTTAGTACCCTCTCGCTACCCTTTTCCATGGCATACAAGCTATTTCACCTTCTTTATTTCATAAAATCAACAGTTACAATTGCAAGGCTTCTCATAAAATTACCAAACATATAACAGGCTATGAACGTGTGGCCTTTACGACGAGAAAAGTAAATATGCACTACCGAGGATCGAACGGCCCGAACCATAGATGCATCTATCTTCCCCGCTCGTGAATCGAACATTCAACACGGTTAATATAATACTAAGAACACCCCCACTCGCGAATCATTCATGCGACTCGGGTTAATATAATACTAGAACTACCCCGCTCGCGAATCATCCATGCGACTCGGGTCCCCATATAAATTCATGATTAGCAGGAGATTTCAGATAATTTAGCAGGGAACATACTAATAAGGTGAGAATTTAGTAATGTCAACTTCAAGCATAACCCCTTAGATCTTCACATGTGAGATTCGAGGATATTAGACTACTTAATCCATATGCAAGATCACAGATACAACACATAAGGCATGCTTGTGAATCCTAAACTACCCGACAAGGCATAATAGTAGCTGCACACGGACTCTCGTCACTTCGTGCGTGCGCATCCCCAACAAATAAGGAAAAACCACCATTTATAATCACCTATGGGGACAATTCCCTCTTATAAGGTTAGAAAGGAGACTCACCTCGCATTGAACCTACTCCCCGGGTCAAGAATGCGCCCGAAACTCCGAACTCGTCACCCAAGGACTCGAAACTAATCAAACGTTACATAAATATATATCAAATTATACTCAACGCATGGAATTCTCCTACTATATAGTCAAATTCATCATTGTTGTAGAAATCCCAAAATCCAACCCTTGGCTCGCATGCTCGGATTCCGAAAATTCACGAAGGAACCACTCACCCATAACCTAAGGATCATTAGTACATGATTTTTACTTGATTTCATAGCTAATTGACGGGTAATTCTCTAAATTCCCGAAAGCCCTAGGTTACTACCCAATTCTTGAATTTTCACTAATTAGGTAATTAAATTCAACTAGGAATTCATGCATTAACAAATCTTGAGATGAAATTTACTTAACTTTTAGGGGTTGGGTCGTGGAGCCCTTTTCCCAAGCTATCAAAGTGTTTAATGGAGGAAGGAGTGAAGAAAACAAAGAAGAATCCTGTATTTAAGAAAAACACTTCCTGACAGTGGTTCCGCACCTATGGCTCAAGGACTGAACCTGCGGTCTCGCACCTACGAGCAAAGGCTCGCACATGCGTAAATGGACGAGGAAGCCTGGGCCCGCACCTGCAGATAGGAGACCGCACCCGCAGCTCCGCTCCTGCGAAACCTTGTCCGCACCTGCGAGAAATGGGTTGCTTGCTGGGGGTCGCACCTACGAGGTTGGGACCGCAGGAGCGATCCCGCACCTGACTGGGCAACCGCACCTGTGGTCACACCAGAACAGGTGCACTAGCAGCTATTTCAGCTGGTTTTTGGCCTCGTGTGGTGTTCGGGAGACACCTGGGCCCACCTGAGCCACCGTCCAAATATACCAACAAGTCCCAAATCATAGTACAGACTCGCTCGAGCCTTCGGAACACTCAAAACAATGCTAAAACTCAAAATCACATCCCAAAACCCCTAGAATCACAACTTAAGAACTTAAAGTTCTAGAATTCGCTTTCAATGCGCCGAATGACCTATACTACTCGGAATGACACCAAATTTCGCAAGCAAGTCATAAATGACATAACAAAACTATTTTCGGTCTCGGAAGTCCGTTCGGACCTCGATAACTCAAAAACACTTCCCAAACAACAAATAGGAACTTAAGGAACTCTTATTTCAATATCGGGCGCCGAAACGCTCCCGGGTTATCCAAAACCCATTCCAAACATACGCCCAAGTCCGAAATCATCATACGAAGCTATCGAAATTGTCAAAACTTATTCTGAGGTCGTTTACTCAAAATATTGATCGAAGTCAAACTTGGACTTAAAGGCCAACCTTAAGGAACCAAGTGTTCCTATAGCACTCTAAACACTTTCGAATCCCGAACCACCAGCCCCCACAAGTCATAAATCATAATAAGCCACTATGGGAAGTTGCATTTAGGGGAACGAGGTCCGACAATGCAAAACGACCGGTCGGGTCGTTACATGGAGATTAGTATTCCAATGGCTAACGGCAACAACATTGTATGAAGGAAGAAGAGAAACATATTTCTCTCTTTAAAATCCTACAGTATGCTTATTAATTTAAAAAAAAAAAGAAGTTTTGGATCTCTTAATCTCCCTAGCTTGTGGCGGCTGAAGTTTGAGAAAGAAGAAAGAGTAGAAACCCTTAACTTCTTTCTTTAAAATGTTAGTCTTCTTAGTTTTGGGCTAAAGGCTCACTTAGCTTTAATATTTAAAAAAAGAAAAAAAAGGCCGCTTTTATTATCAGATGGGTAATTTAATAAAATTGGGTTTGTGGCCCATTATACATGCAGATCCATTTTTTATTTTAGGCTCATAGCCAAAAATATTAAAAATAATTTGAGATTTTGTTATTTGTTTTTAATAAATTTCAGATTTCAAAAATTAGTCATATGGACAAATTTCCAAAATATAAATTTAGTATTTATATTTTTTATGAACTATAGTTATTTTATTATTCCAATTGCTTGAAATGTTAATTGGTCTAATATTAAACTTGCTTGTTAATTTATTTAATGCTTGAACTGTTAATTTTCTTAACATAAAATTTATTTGTTAGATTGTTTAACATGTTTGAATTTTAATTTGTTTAACATTAAACTTATATGGTTAATTAGTTTACCACATGCTTTATGTTAATTTGTTGAGCATAAAATCCAATATTAATTAGTTTAATAATAATATTTCTTGTTAATTTGTTTAACATGTATGATATGTCAATTAATTTAACATAAAGTAAACATTATGTAAAATTGTATATCATGTAATAAATGTTAATTAGCTTGACATTAATTTTATTTGTGTGATGACTCAAAGGGTCATCTTGTGATTTAAGACTATATTCGGGCTAGTTAGCCTTAGAAATATTATTTTTATTCACCTCGATTTGCTTTTGCACAGTCCGGACGTGAATCTGAAAATCCTTTATGTGAAAATATATGAAATAATAATTTTTTTGAGAGTTTAAAATTAATTTGAGTTGACTTTGGTCAATATTTTGAGTAAACGGACCTGAACTCGTGTTTCGACGGTCTCGAGAAGTCCGTAGTAAAATATGAGAATTGGGCGTACGTCCGAAATCGAATTCCGAGGTCCCAGGCTCGAGAAATGAATTTTTGATGAAAATTGTTAAACGGAAATTTAAAGGAATGAAAGAAATTGATTAATATTTGAACTCGTTGGTATCGGGCTCGTATTTTGGTTTTGGAGCCCGGTACAGGTCTAGTATAACATATATGTCATGATTGTGAAATTAGGTGGAAATCGAAGTTTATTTGACGTGATTCGGATGTCCGGTTGAGAAGATAGTAATTTTGTAGTGTTCTTGAGAAATTTATGAGCTAAATCCATAGCTTAAGGTGTTATTTTGGTGATTTGATCGCACGATCAAGCCCGTAGGATTTTTTTGGAATTGTGTGCATATTTGTTTTGGAGCCCCGAGGGCTCGAGAACCATCCGGGCGATGCGCGAGTTGAGTTAACTCTCAACAAGGGCTGCTCGTGCACCAGTTCTGGTGTGCCCGCTCCTGCGAGCCTTGAGCCGCAGGTGCGAGTCACATCCTGCAGATGCGGCCAGGCCAGCTTCCCACTTTCCGCAGATGCGGACTTCCTCCGAAGAAGCGGAACATTGTCCGCAGGTGCGGCCCTAGTGGCCCAGCCCCCATTCCGCAGCAGATGCGGCCCAAGCACCGCAGATGCGTCCCAAGCACCGCAGGTGCGAGGGTCAGGCAGTGAGTTCATGTTAATTAGAATTACAGCCCTTTTCTTCTTATTTTCAAAAGGGTGAAAGACCTAGGGCGATTTTCTCAAGGCTTTTTCTTCCAAAATCATACGTAAGTGTTCATTAGCTACTTTCTTCCAATTACCCATTGTTTTTCATCAATTTACAACTAAAAATCTAGGGTTTTCATGGTAGAAATTGGGGGTTTGGGTAGAATTAGGGAAATTTGCATAACTGGAATTTAGACCTCGAATTGAGGTTGGATTTCTAAACTAACTGCATATTCGGGCTCAAGGATGAATGGGTAAACAGATTTTGGTCCGAACCCCGAGTTTGGACCAAGCGGGCCTGGAGTCGATTTTTAACTTTTTTGGGAAACTTAAGAAAACCATGATTATGCATTAAAGTTAATCACTTTAGCAATAATTAGTGATATTGAACTAATTATGATTAGATACGAGTGGTTAGAGGTGAATTCTAAAGGAAATGTTGTACTTGAGCAGTGAGTGGCCTGCGAAATTGAGGTAAGTGTTGTGTCTAACCTTAGCTTGAGGGAATAGGTATTGAGTGACTACTTGCTACTGGTTTTTCTATTGAATACGATATATAGGTGAGGTGACGAGTACCTATACGTTGTGGTCGAGTCATAACATGCGAGTGAAAGTTAATTCTTGTTATTCTTGCTATCTTAAAGCCTATTATCTATAATTATTGTTGTTAGTGAAATGTTGGATGATTTGTATCTGGTTCCACTGAGATGTATAATAGTGGGAATATTGAGTTAAGATTGAAATGGTAAATGGTGATAGAAACTATGATGAAATACTGATTTCTTGTGAAATTCCTCTTTATATGTTGTTAATGATTCTGTGACTGGTGCGGAAGAGTGTAAAGAACGAAGGGTGATGCCGTGCATAATTTATTTAAATGGTGAGGAAGAGTGTGAAGCACGAAGGGTGATGCTGTGCATCATTTATTTAAATTGTGATGAAGAGTGTAAAGCACGACGGGTGATGCCGTGCATAATTTATCAATATTGTCAGGTGAGAGTAAAAGCACGAAGGGTGATGTCGTGCATTCTTATTTATGATTTGGTAAGGATGAGAGAGAAAGCAAGAAGTATGATACCGTGCATTCTAATTATTATTTGGTGAGGTTGAGAGTAAAAGCACGAAGGGTGATGCCGTGCAAGTTTCTTTTCTATTGTAATTGCTTAAATTTTTGTTGATCACAGTCTACTTCTGTCTCATTGTTTTCTCACTCCTTATGTTAAATTCTCCACTGTATGCTCCCTTCCCATTATTTGTTGTTTACTTTTATTTATTTGCTGTTATTTCTACTAGCATGATTATACGTGTCCAGGTTTTTATGTGGTGTCTTGTCCTAGCCTTGTCACTATTTCACCGAGGTTAGTCTCGACACTTACCAGTACATGGGGTCGGTTGTACTGATACCGCACTCTTCACTTCTTATAAAGATTCAGGTTTAGGTCCGAGCTGAGTTCGAGTTGTAGCAGACTATTCGCACGGAGACACGAGGTAGATCTTCCTATGCCCGCAGATTCCTGGAGTCTCTTCCTTATTATTCAGTTGTTGTTTTATTTAGTTCAAAACCGATATAAATTTTCTTTCAGCCAAATACTTGTAGTAAATTCTTAGTAGTTCGTGAATAGTGAATCCAAACCCTGGGTAGCTAGACATTAGTATTAGTTTTCGCAGTATCGTTTTACTAGCTCATTTATTATTTTGGTATCGTATATTGGATGGTAGTAACATTTATTATATGTTTTTAATTGTTTTAATGTTGTAACCCTCTAATATTGGCTTGCCTAGCAAGTATAGCATAGGCTCCATCACGGTCCCGATGGTGGGAAATCGGGTCTCAAAATTCAGGGACAAGCTTAATAGAGTCTGAGGGATCGGTACGGAGACGTCTGTACTTATATTTCAGAGGCTATAAAGTTAGGAAAAAGTTCACTTTTATTCAACTCTGTCGTGCGATTCTTGTTATCCCCATACTGATTAAACTCTTCTATTATTATTCTCTCGCAGATGGAGAGAACACGTACCTCTTCTTCCGCTGACCAGCAACTGAATCCTCCAGCAGCAGCAGCTCTTGCAAGGGGTAGAGGCCGAGGCCGTGCCAGAGGCCGAGGCCGTGCCAGAGGCCGAGGCAGGGGCAGAACTCAGCCCAGTGCTCAAGCAGCAACTCCAGCTGCAGAGCCCCAGACGGAGCTTGATGAGGGGGCTCCAACTCAGACCGTTCCGGTGGGACCAGCTCAGGTCCCAGTGAGGTTTATTGCTACCCCGGTGCTTCAGGATGCCTTGGTTCGACTAGTAGGCCTTATGGAGAGTGTAGCCCAGACTGGTGCACTCCCCGAGGCAGCAGCTATATCTCAGGCTAGAGAAGGAGTCCAGAATCCTCCTACCCATACTCCAGAGAAGATTACTCCTTAGCTTCAGACCGCAGCAGCCCATCAAGTTGGGGTAGTTCAGCCAGTTGCTGCAGCACCGCTCGCTCATGGTACATTTATGTCCTCCGATGCTTTGTGGAAATTGGACAGGTTTATCAAGCTTTTCCCTGTTCATTTCAGTGGTGCCACTTCAGAGGACCCCAGGAACACCTTAATAGTTGTCATGAGCTTCTTCGGAACATGGGTATCTTGGAGACCAATAGGGTCGACTTTGCTGCTTTTCAGATGACCGGTTCTGCCAAGAAATGGTGGAGGGATTATCTATTGACTAGACTAGAGGAATCACCTGCTCTTACTTGGGATCAGTTTTCACACCTCTTCTTGGAGAAGTTTCTACCTATTACTACTAGAGAGGAGCGCCGCCGTCAGTTTGAGCGTCTCCAATAGTGCAGCATGACTGTTATATAGTATGAGACCCATTTCGTGGATTTTGCTCGTCATGCAACTCTTTTTCTACACACAGAGAGGGAGAGGGTTAGGAGATTTATTGAGGGTCTTGCTCAGCCTATCAGATTGCAGATGGCTGAACTNTACCTATTACTACTAGAGAGGAGCGCCGCCGTCAGTTTGAGCGTCTCCAATAGTGCAGCATGACTGTTATATAGTATGAGACCCATTTCGTGGATTTTGCTCGTCATGCAACTCTTTTTCTACACACAGAGAGGGAGAGGGTTAGGAGATTTATTGAGGGTCTTGCTCAGCCTATCAGATTGCAGATGGCTAAGGAGATAGAGAGCGAGATATCTTTCCAGGATGCGGTCAATGTGGCCCGACGAGTTGAGGTAGTTCTTGGATTCGGAGGTCAGGGGCCAGACAAGAGGCCTCGCCATTCCGGTGGATTCAACGGTGCCTCATCTGGAGGCGGAGTTACTTTCAGTAGAGGCCATTTTTCCAGGCCATTCCATTCAGGACTTCAGACATCCCATGGTACCCCAGGTGGTTGTGGCTCTTACTTGACTTATTCTGATCAGCCAGCTCCTATCAGTGCACCTCCTCCTCAGAGTTTTCAGGGTGTTTATACAGGTCGACGGGGTTAGTTTGCCGGCCGGCAGTCTCAGCAAACGAAGTGTTGTTATACTTGTGGTGACCCGAGGCACATTGCTAGATATTGACCTCGCGTGTCCGATAGTTCTCAGCATCAAGGTTTTCGTGCTATAGTTCCAGCACCAGCTGTCATACCACCTGCCCAGCCAGCCAGGAGTAGGGGTCAGGTAGCCAGAGGCAGGGTCCATATTGTTAGAGGTGGAGGCCAGCCCGCTAGAGTTGGAGGTCTGTCTGTCAGAGGTCGTCCCAGAGACATGGTTCAGGGTGGTGGGGACCAGCCCCAATTGTATGCATTTCTCGCCAGACCTGAGGCGGAGTCCTCCGATGTTGTTATCAGAGGTACCATTTCAGTTTTCAATAGAGATGCTTCAGTTTTGTTTGATCTGGGGTCTACTTACTCTTATGTTTCATCTTATTTTTCTTTGTCTTTGGTTGTGCCCCGAGATTCCTTGAGCGTCCCTGTTTATGTGTCTTCGCCCGTGGGGGATGCTATTGTTATAGATCGTGTGTATCGTTTGTGTGTGGTCGTTATTGAGGGTCTTAAAATTAGTGTGGACTTTTTTCTCCTTGACATGGTTGATTTCGATGTCATATTGGGCATGGATTAGTTGTCACCTTATTATGCCATCTTGGACTGTCACACTAAGACAGTGACATTAGCCTTGCCAGGATTTCCTCGATTAGAGTGGAAAGGGACTCCTGGTCATTCCTCCAGTAGGGTTATTTCTTATATAAAGGCTCAACGTATGGTCGAGAAAGGGTGTTTGGCCTATTTGGCTCATGTTCGTAATTCTAGTGCTGAGGTTTCTTCTATAGATTCGGTGCCTGTTGTTCGTGAGTTTGCCGAGGTGTTTCCTGCAGACTTGCCGGGGATGCAACCCGATAGGGATATCGATTTTTGCATTTATGTGGCTCCGGGCACTCAGCCCATTTCTATTCCTCCATACCGGATGTCCCCGCCAGAGTTGAAAGAATTGAAAGAACAGTTGCAAGACTTGCTTGATAAAGGCTTCATTATACCTAGTGTCTCGCCCTGAGGTGCACCGATTTTGTTCGTGAAGAAGAAGGATGGATCGATGAGGATGTGTATAGATTATCGGCGGTTAAATAAAGTCACTATCTGGCAAAGGCCAATGTGGTGGCCGATGCATTGAGTAGAAAGGCGGTGAGTATGGCAGCCTTGCATTCATTCAAGTCGGTGAGAGGCCGCTAGCTTCAGACATTCAGACTTTGGCTAATCAGTTTGTGAGGTTAGACATTTCAGAGCCCAGCCATGTTCTAGCTTGTACAGTCGCTCGGTCTTCCTTATTCGAGTGTATCAGAGATCGACAGGATGATGACCCACACTTGATGGTCCTTAGGGACACAGTTCGACACGGTGTTGCCAAGAAGGTTATAGCTGGAGATGACGGTGTTTTCAGGATGCAGGGTCGAGTATGCGTGCCTAATGTTGATGGGCTTCGTGAGTTGACCCTGAGGAGGCTCACAGTTCTAAGTATTCTATTCACCCGGGTGCTGCCAAGATATACTAGGACTTGCGGCAGAATTATTGGTGGCGAAGGATGAAGAAAGATATAGTTGCTTATGTGGCTCGGTGCTTAAATTGTCAATAGGTGAAGTATGAGCATCAGAGACCCGGTGGTTTGCTTCAGCAGATACAGATTCCTGAGGGGAAGTGAGAGCGGATCACTACGGACTTTGTTGTTGGACTCCCATAGACTTAGAGGAAGTTTGACGCCGTTTGGGTTATTGTGGATAGGCTGACCAAGTCAGTGCACTTCATTCCTGTGGCAAGTACTTATACCCCGGAGCGGTTGGCAGAGATATATATTCGGGAGATCATTCACCTTCACGGTGTGCCCGTGACTATCATTTCTAACCGAGGTACGTGGTTTACCTCGCACTTTTGGAAGGCGGTTCAGCGTGAGTTGGGTACACGAGTTGAGTTGAGTACAACATTTCATCCTTAGACGAACGGGCAGTCCGAGCGTACTATTCAAATCTTGGAGGATATGCTCCGCGCTTGTGTTATAGATTTCGGAGGTCGTGGGATCAGTTCTTGCCGTTACCGGAGTTTGCCTACAACAATAGCTACCAGTCGAGCATTCATATGGCTCCTTACGAGGCATTATATGGTAGACGGTGCAGATCGCCAGTTGGATGGTTTGAGCCGGTACATGCCCGGTTATTGGGTACAGACTTAGTTCAGGAGGCTTTGGATAATGTCAAGATTATACAGGATCGCCTTCGTACCGCTCAGTCCAGGCAAAAGATTTATGCCGACTATAAGGTTCGTGATGTAGCATTCATGGTCGGAGAGAGGACATTACTTTGGTTATCGCCCATGAAGGGTGTTATGAGATTTGGGAAGAAGGGAAAGTTGAGTCCTAGGTACATCAGGCCATTTGAGATTCTCGAGAGAGTGGGGGAGGTAGCTTATAGGCTTGTGTTGCCTACAGGGTTACCCTCAGTTCATCCAGTATTCCATGTGTCCATGCTCCGAAAATATCATGGTGACCCATCCCAGGTATTAGATTTCAGCTCTTTCCAACTGGACAAGGATTTGACTTATGAAGAGGAGCCGGTAGCCATTGTAGACCGGCAAGTTCGTCAGTTGAGGTCGAAGAGTTACCCTTCAGTTCGAGTGCAGTGGAGAGGTCAGCCCGTTGAGGCAGCTACTTGGGAGTCCGAGTCAGACATATGGAGTAGATATCCCCACCTATTCGCCAGTTCAGGTACTTTTCTATGTCCGTTCGAGGACGAACGTTTGTTTTAGAGGTGGAGATTGTGATGACCCAAAGGGTCATCTTGTGACTTAAGACTATATTCCGGGCTCGTTAGCCTTAGAAACATTATTTTTATTCACCTCGATTTTCATGCGCAATCCGGGCGTGAATCCGGAAAGTCCTTATGTGAAAATATATGAAATAATAATTTTTGAGAGTTTAAAATTGATTTTAGTTGACTTTGGTCAACATTTTGAGTAAACGGACTCGGACCCGTGTTTCGACGGTCCCTCGAGGTCTGTAGTAAAATATGGGACTTGGGTGTATGCCCAAAATCTAATTCCGAGGTCCCTAGCTCGAGAAATGAATTTTTGATGAAAATTTTTAAACGAAAATTTAAAGGAATGAAAGAAATTGATTAATTTTTGAACTCGTTGGTATCGGGCCCGTATTTTGGTTTCAGAGCCCGATACAGGTCTATTATAACATATATGTTATGTCTGTGAAATTTTATGGAAATCAGAGTTTATTTGACGTGATTCGGACGTCCGGTTGAGAAGATAGTAATTTTGAAGTGTTCTTGAGAAATTCATGAGTTTTGATGCTACATCCGTACTTTTTGGTGTTATTTTGGTAATTTGATCACACGAGCAAGCCCGTATGATATTTTTGGACTTGTGCACATGTTTGGTTTGGAGCCCCGAGGACTCGGGAACCATCCGAGCGATGCGCGAGTTGAGTTAACTCTCAACAAGGGCTGCTGGTGCACCAGTTCTGGTGTTCCCGCACCTACGAGCCTTGAGCCGCAGGTGCGAGTGACAGCCCGCAGATGTGGCCAGGCAAGCTTCCCATTTTCCGCAGATGCTGACTTCCTCTGCAAAAGTGGGAACGCAGAAGCGGAACATTGTCCGCAAGTGCGGCCCTAGTGGCCCAGCCCCCATTCCGCAGAAGCGGACCTCCTGTCTGCACGTGCGGACGCATAAATGCGACCTAAGCACCGCACGTGCGAGGGTCGGGCAGTGAGTTCATGTTAATTAGACCTCCAGCCCTTTTCTTCTTATTTTCAAAAGGGTGGAAAACCTAGGGTGATTTTCTCAAGGCTTTTTCTTCCAAAATCATAGGTAAGTGTTCATTAACTACTTTCTTCCAATTACCCATTGTTTTTCGTCAATTTACAACTAAAAATCTAGGGTTTTCATGGTAGAAATTGGGGGTTTGGGTAGAATTAAGGAATTTTGCATAATTGAAATTTAGACCTCGAATTGAGGTCGGATTTTTAAACTAACTACATATTCAGGCTCGGGGATGAACAGGTAAACGGATTTTGGTCCGAACCCCGAGTTTGGACCAAGCGGGCCCAGGGTCGATTTTTAACTTTTTTCGGAAAACTTAGGAAAACCATGATTATGCATTAAAGTTAATTCCTTTAGCAATAATTAATGATATTGAAATAATTATGATTGGATACGAGTGGGTTGGAGGTGAATTCTAACTGAAAATGTCACGACCCAAATTCCAACTCAGGTCGTGATGGCACCCAACACCGGAGACGGGCAAGCCAACATTAGTTTACTAGCGAGATTACTTTACTTATTTCAATATTTAAGTGCTTGAAAAATTTTAGATTTAGAATCATTTTAAGAAAACGGTCAAGTGATGCAACTTGATTAAATGAACTCAAAAGATCGTTTGCCAACATATGTAGTGTAGCCAAAATTATTAGAAAAACCAATTACGCGTGCCAAGACCTAGTGTCACAAGTCCACAGATGACTAGTGGAATATACAAAGTAGACAAAATAAATATACAATTTTCTGAAAGAGGTAGACAAAAATATCCAAAAATAATAGAAACTCCACAGTGCTGCTGAGGAATGCCGGGAAGAGCAGCTCACTGTGTAGTCTAGTCCAGTAAGTACTCTCATGATCGCGCTCCAGTATGATAACCAGATGCACCAACCTCAGAACATGTACAATTAATTACAGAAGCGTAGCATGAGTACATACAAAC
Organism: Nicotiana knightiana; assembly: GCA_005239525.1. Taxonomy (NCBI): domain Eukaryota; kingdom Viridiplantae; phylum Streptophyta; class Magnoliopsida; order Solanales; family Solanaceae; genus Nicotiana; species Nicotiana knightiana. Next base: position 14,388 of record ML414834.1, read on the forward strand.
AAATATGTACCCAGTGAGTATCCCGTCTAAACTCGAAGAAGTGGTGATGAGAGGTAGACGTATTACTCACTAGGGTCATTGGCAATAATATAATTAAACAGGTTTAATCAGGATTAGCAATTATGGAAATCAAGTAGACATGGAATATCAAGTATATGAACTACCACCTACCGCAAATGTCAAATAACAACATTAATACAAGTCCAAAGTCCCCTACCACATAGACCAATTCATTTGACAATATTAATAAGACTCTCAGTCAAATACATAGCATATAGTATGCCGAGGCATACGACCGAAGCGACGCGAAAATTTAAATGTGCACTGCCGAAGGGTCGAACGGCTCGAACCATAGATGCATCTATTACCCCGCTCGCGAATCGATCATGGGACGCGGTTGACATAATATAAGGCTACCCCGCTCATGAATCATACATGCGACACAGGTGCTCGTATACATACACAGAATTTTCAGGAAATTCGGGAAATATGGAGTTCATACTTGGAAAACAAGAATCATGGCAACAACAAGATTTAGTGTAACCTTCCATTTTCTCATGCTAGTTTCAAGGATAATAATCGACTAGGAATACATGCAGGGATACAAGTAAGGCATATAAGCATGCTTGTGAGTCCTAAAGACTACCCGGCATAACATAGTAGTAGCTACACACGGACTCTCGTCACCTCGTGCGTACGTAGCCCCCGCAAATAAGGACAATTCAATCATTTATAATTACCTATGGGGACAATTCCCTCTTACAAGGTTAGAAAAGAGACTCACCTCGCATAGAACCTACTTCCCGGGTCAAGAACGCGCTCGAAACTCCAAACTCTACACCTGAGGACTCGAATCTAGTCAAATATTATATAAATACGTCAGTATACACTCAAAAGTATGAAATTCTCTTACTAGCTTAGTCAATTCATCTTTATTGAAGAAATCCCAAAATACACCCCCTGGCCCACATGCTCGGATTCCAAAAATTTTCGAAGAAAACACTCACCCATAGCCTAAAGGCCATTAATATATAGTTTTTACATGATTTCATGGTAGAAAAGTGGTGGAATTCCCTAAAGTTCATCAACCCTAGGTTTTCACCCTAACCTCTTTTGATTTCCACTAATTAGGTGTTAATCTACCTAAGATTTAGTGTAATAATCTAACATTTAAATGGAAATTACTTAACTTTTAGTAGCTAGGCGGAACACCCTCTTGAAAGCTCTCACAATCGTCAATGGAAGAGAAGAAAGTGGTGAAAAAATAGTTAAGTCCCGAATTAAATGGGCTCACTGCCATCAGTGACCTCGCACCTGCGGCTCGAGGACTGCACCTGCGGTCCCGCACCTGTGAGCCATTGGTCGCACCTGCGGATTTTGGCAAGGAGCCAGGGGATCGCACATGCGATAGAAATTCCGCACCAGCGGACCCGCTCCTGCGGAGAAGGGTCCGCACCTGCGAAGGTAGGAATTTCCTCCTGGGAGTCGCACCTGTGAGGCCTCGACCGCAGGAGCGGTCTCGCACCTGCGATCTGGGCAACCGCACCTACGGTCACACTAGACTTGGTGCACCAGCAGCTGAAACTGTTGGTTTTTTGCCCCGTTTGGTGTTCGGAAGGCACCTGGGCCCACCCGAACCCCCGTGCAATTATACCAACAAGTCCTAAATAATATTACAGACTTGCTCGAGCCTTCGGAACACCCAAAATCACGCTAAAACTCAAAATCACTCCTCAAAAACCCTAGAATCAAACTTAAGAATTTTCGAGTTCTTGAATTCGATTTCAATGCGCCGAACCGATCTATACTACTCGGAATGACACCAAATTTTGCAAGCAAGTCATAAATGACATAACGGAACTATTCCGGGTCTCGAAATTCTGTTCGGACCTCGATAACTCAAAAACACGTTCCAAACCAAATTATGAACTTAGGGAAATTCTATTTTTGCTATTTGGCGTCGAAACGCTCCCGGGTCATCCAAAACCAATTACGGACATACGCACAAGTACGAAATCATCATACAAAGCTACTGGAATTGGCGAAACTCGATTCCGAGGTTGTTTACTCCGAATGTTGACCAAAGTCAAACTTGATCTTAAAAGCCAAATCTTAAGGAACCAGGTGTTCCTATATTACCCTATACACTTCCGAATCCCGAACCACCCATCCCCGCAAGTCATGAATCACTGAAATCCCCTACAGGAAGTCTTATTTAGGGGAACGAGGTCTGAATACAAAAAATAATCGGTCGGGTCATTACATTCTCCACCTCTTAAGCATACTTTCGTCCTCGAACGGGTCTAGAATCATACCTGAAGTGCTGATAAGTGTGGATATACGCTCCGCATGTCCTCCTCGGACTCCCAAGTCGCCTCCTCAACTGGTTGGCCTCTCCACTAGACCTTCACCATAGAAAATCTCTTGGACATCAACTGGCGATCCTGTCTGTCAATAATGGCAACTGGCTCCTCCTCGTAGCCCAATCTCTCATCCAACTGAATAGTGTTGAAATCAGCGTGATACCTCCAGAGCATGGATACATGAAAGACCGGATGGACTCCCGATAAGTGGAGAGGTAGAGAAAGCTCATAGGCAACCTCTCCAACATGCCTCAATACCTCGAAAGGACCTATAAACCTCGAGATCAGCTTGACCTTCTTCCCAAATCTCATAATGCCCTCCATCGGCGAAACCTTCAACAGAACCTTATCTCCCTCCATAAATGACACATCACGTGCCCTCTGATCCGCGTAGCTCTTCTGTCTGCACTGTGCTGTGCGGAGCCTCTGCTGAATCAACTTCACCTTCTCCAAGGCATCTCTCACCAGGTCCGTGCCATATAACTTAGCCTCACTAGGCGCAAACCACCCGATAGGAGAACGACATCGCCGACCATATAAAGCCTCAAATGGAGCCATCTCAATGCTGGACTGATAACTATTATTGTAAGAAAACTCGACCAAAGGCAAGAATTGGTCCCAATGACCCCCAAAATCAATCACACATGCTCTGAGCATGTCCTCCAATATCTGAACCGTAAGCTTTGATTGACCATCAGTCTGCAGATGAAATGTTGTGCTGAGGTCTATCTAAGTACCCATCTCTCTGTGCAATGCTCTCCAAAAGTGCAAGGTGAAATGAGGACCTTGATCTGATATAATGGACACCGACATACCATGCAGCCGGACTATCTCTCGAATGTAAATCTGGGCTAGCCTCTCAGAAGTATAAGTAGTACACACCGGAATAAAATGCGCCGATTTGGTCAATCTATCCACAATGACCCAAACCGTGTCAACCTTCTGCAAGTTCCGAGGAAAACCAACCACGAAGTCCATAGTGATGCGCTCCCACTTCCACTCAGGAATAGGCATCTGCTGAAGTAGGCCTCCTGGCCTCCGATGCTCATACTTAACCTGCTGGCAGTTAAGACACTTAGCCACATACTCCACAATGTCTTTCGTCATCCGCCTCCACCAGAAATGTTGCTTCAGATCATGATACATCTTCGTAGCACCAGGATGAACAGAATACTGTGAACTGTGTGCCTCCTCCAGAATCCTCTGCCTCAAGCCATCAACATTAGGAACACACAACCGACCCTGAAGTCTCAGAAAACCACCCTCTCCAATGGTAACCTACTTGGCACCACCTTGAACCACTGTCTACCGTAGCTCTGCCAAGCGTGGCTCATCATACTGTCGAGCCTTAATCTCCCCCAATAACGAAGACTGAGCCACTACATGTGCAAGAACTCGGCGAGGCTCTAAAAGATCTAATCTCACCAAACGATTAGCCAAGGACTGAATGTCCAAGGCTAGAGGTCTCTCCTACGCTGCAATGAAATCCAAACTACCCATACTCTCCGCCTTCCTGCTCAAAGCATCTGCAACAACATTCGCCTTACCCGGATGATAAAGGATGGTGATATCATAACCCTTCAGCAACTCAAGCCACCTGCGCTGCCTCAAATTAAGATCCCTTTGCTTGAACAAGTGTTGCAAGCTGCGATGGTCTGTATAAACCTCACAAGACACCCCATACAAGTAATGCCTCCAAATCTTAAGATCATGAACAATCGCCGCCAACTCCAAATCATGCACCGGATAATTCTTCTTATGAACCTTCAGCTGGCATGAAGCATAAGCAATAACTCTCCCTTCCTGCATCAACACACACCCCAAGCCAACACGTGAAGCGTCGCAATACACTATGTACATCCCAGAACCGGATGGCAATACCAGAACTGGTGCTGAGGTCAATGTCGTCTTGAGCTTATGGAAGCTCGCCTCACACTCATCGGACCACCGAAATGGAGCATTCTTCTGAGTCAACCTGGTCAATGGGGCTGCAATGGATGAAAAGCCCTCCACAAATCGCCGATAGTAGCCTGCTAGACCCAAGAAACTCCTAATATCTGTAGTTGTAGTAAGACGTGGCCAACCCTGAACTGCCTCAATCTTCTTAGGATCAACCTTGATACCCTCTCCGGATACTACATGTCCCAACAATGCCATGGAATCCAACCAAAACTCACACTTGGAGAACTTAGCATATAGCTTCTGTTCTCGCACAGTCTGGAGCACAACTCTCAAATGTTGCTCGTGCTCTCCCTGGCTACGTGAGTAAATCAAGATGTCATCAATGAAGACGATGACAAAAGAATCAATATACGGCCTGAAGACCCTATTATCAAATCCATAAATGCTGCTGGAGCATTAGTGAAGCCAAAGGACATCACCAGGAACTCATAGTGGCCATATCTCGTACGAAAAGCAGTCTTCAGGACATCTAAGGCCCGAATTTTCAACTGATGATAGCCCAATCTCAAGTCTATCTTAGAAAACACCCTGGCACCCTGCAACTGGTCAAACAAATCATCAATACGCGGCAATGGATACTTGTTTTTGATGGTGACCTTGTTCAGCTGGCGGTAATCAATACACATTCGCATGGACCCATCCTTCTTCTTCATAAATAGAACAAGAGCACCCCACAGTGATACACTTGGTATGATAAACCCCTTGGACAACAACTCCTCTAGCTGTTCCTTCAACTCCTTAGGAGCCATACGGTACGGGGGAATGGAAATAGACTGAGTATCTGGAGCTAAATCAATGCAGAAATCAATATCAAGATCCGGAGGCATGCCTGGAATGTCTGAAGGGAATACATCAGCAAACTCTCGAACAACGGGAACTGAATCAATCGTCGGAGACTCAGCGGTGGTGACCCGCACAAAAGCAAGATACGCCAAACAACCTTTCTCTACCATATGCCGAGCCTTCGGGAAGGAAATAACTCTTCTGGCTACACTAACCGAGGAACCTCTCCACAACAGCCTAGGCAACTCAGGCATGGCCAAAGTAACCGTCTTGGCATGGCAATCTAAGATGGCATGATGAGGAGATAGCCAATCCATGCCCAGGATAATCTCAAAATCAACCATATCGAGCAATAGGAGGTCCGCTCTAGTCTCGAACCCACAGAATGTGATCACGCAAGACCGATAAATCCGGTATACCACTACAGAATCACCAACGGGAGTGGATACATATATAGGATAACCCAAGGACTCACGAGGAGCATCCATAAAACAAGCAAACAAGGCTGACACATATGAATAATTAGATCCTGGGTCAAATAACACTGATGCCTCTCTACCACAAACTGAAATAATACATGTGATCACGGCATCTGAGGCCACTGCAACTGCTCGGGCCGGAATGGAAGAGAATCTGGCTGGAGTACCTAAAGACTGACCTCCGCTGGACTGAATAGCAGCTAGCTGAGCTCCCTCTGCCTGGCCTCCACCTCTAGGACGACCTCTACCAGCCTATCCTCCACCTCTAGGTGGACGGGGCACCGGTGCTGGGAGTGCGGGCTGGTAACTTTGCTGAATGGCCTTGCCCCTAAGCCTGGGACAAGTCCTCCTCATATGGCCTGAATCCCCACACTCGTAATATCTCACTGGAAGCATGGTCTGCTGCCCGAAAGATGAACCCTGAATAGAGTGGGGACGGTGAGGACTCTCTGGCATAGCACTGAAGTAAGGACTAGGAGACCCCTGATGACCTGAATACCTGCTTGAGGGACCCTGAATAGCTGGTGGGTGGTAAGAACACTCCGGGATAGAGCTGAAATAAGGTCTCACTGGAGCACCACGAAGGTGGTGGAAGATCTGAATATGGAGGCCTACTAGGCTGGCCTCTACCGAACTAAACTATACCCCTGGCTGGGGCACCTCTGAAATCTCCAGAAAATCTAGCTCTCTTGTCCTGTTGAACCTGCTCTCTGCCCCTTTATCGGTAACCCTCAATTCGGCGAGCTATCTCGACCACAAGCTGATAAGGAGTACCCATCTCCACCTCTCGGGCCATGTTGGCCCTAATACCTGAGTGCAATTCAGCTATAAACCTTCGCACTCTCTCAGCATCCGTAGGAAGAATCATAAGGGAATGGCGAGATAACTCTGAAAACCTAGCCTCGTAGTCTGTCCCTAACATCTGCCCCTGCTCCAGCTGCTCAAACTGGTACCGCAGATCTTCCCTCTCGGAGGGTGGAATATACCTGTCCAGGGACAGCTGAGTGAACTGCTCCCATGTGATAGTAGGGGAACCTGCTGTCCTACCAAGGATAAATGACTGTCACCATCTGCGGGCCCTGCCCTCTAGCTGGAAGGTAGTGAAGTCGACTCCATAGGACTCTAAAATCCTCATGTTGTGCAGTCTTCCCCTGCACCTATAAATAAAGTCCTGGGCATCCTCGCCTTTCTCACCTCCGAAGATAGGAGGGTTCAATCGAGTCTATCTATCAAGTAGCTTCTGCGGATCACCGTCCGTAGCCGGTCTGAGCTCTGGTGCCGCTACTGCTGGTTGTGCTCCACCCACGGTAAGAGTATCTGGAGTCTGATATACTGCCGTTGCATGACCTTCGGCCTAGACGGTGGGGGTCTGAGCTCCCCCTCCCTCCGGAGAAGTGGCAGGATCCGCTAGAAATAAACCAGCCTGGGTCATAGTGTCCATTAACCGCATCATACGGCCCATGATCTCCTGAAAGCCTAGCGCAGTCATGAAATTTACTGGGGCAGGATCTGCTGGAGGTATCTCGTCCTGCTCCTCAATGATAGGATCCTCTAGAGATGCTAATGGAGCAACTCTAGGATGCCCTCGTCCCCTACCTCGGGCCGGTGCCCTCCCTCGGCCTCGGCCACGTCCTCGAATGGCGGGGGGAGCAACATCTCCCGGGTCTGGAATATCAGCTGCCCGAGTCCTCACCATCTGTGAGAGAATAGAAGAATGAGATTTAGTAAGACCATCAAATGCACGATAGAATAAGAATAAAGAGAGATTTCTTAACACCCTATAGCCTCCCGAAGATAAATACAAACGTCTTCGTATCGATTCGCAAGACTCTACTATGTTTGCATGTGACCTGTGAGACCTACGTGAACCTAGAGCTCTGATACCATGTTGTCACGACCCAAATTCCAAATCAGGTCGTGATGGCGCCCAACACTGGAGAAGGGCAAGCCAACATCAGTTTACTAGCGAGATTACTTTACTTATTTAAATATTTACGTGCTTGACAAATTTTAGATTTAGAATCATTTTAAGAAAACGGTCAAGTGATGCAACTTGATTTAATGAACTCAAAAGATCGTTTGCCAACATATGTAGTGTAGTCGAAAATATTAGAAAAACCAACTACGCGTGCCAAGACCTAGTGTCACAAGTCCACAGGCGACTATTGGAATATACAAAGTAGACAAAATAAATATACAATTGTCTAAAAGGGGTAGACAAAAATATCAAAAAATAATAGAAACTCCACAGTGCTGCTGAGGAACGCCGGGAAGAGCAGCTCACTGTGTAGTCTAGTACAGTAAGTACTCTCATGATCGCGCTCCAGTATGATAACCAGATGCACCAACCTCAGAACATGTACAATTAATTACAGAAGCGTAGCATGAGTACATATAAGCAAATATGTACCCAGTGAGTATCCCGTCTAAACTCGAAGAAGTAGTGACGAGAGGTAGACGTATTACTCATTAGGGTCATTAGATATAATATAATTAAACAGGTTTAATCACTATTAGCAATTATGGAAATCAAGTAGACATGGAATATCAAGTATATGAACTACCACCTACCGCAAGTGTCAAATAACAACATTAATACAAGTCCAAATCCCCCTACCACATAGACCAATTCATTTGACAATATTAATAAGACTCTCAGTCAAATACATAGGCATATAGTATGCCGAGGCATACGACCGAAACGACGCAAAAATTTAAATGTGCACTGCCGAAGGGTCGAACGGCTTGAACCATAGATGCATCTATTACCCCGCTCGCGAATCAATCGTGGGATGCGGTTGACATAATATAAGGCTACCCCGCTCATTAATCATACATGCAACACGGGTGCTCATATACATACACAGAATTTTTAGGAAATTCGGGAAATATGGAGTTCATACTTGGAAAACAAGAATCATGGCAACAACAAGATTTAGTGTAACCTTCCATTTTATCATGCTAGTTTCAAGGATAATAACCGACTAGGAATACATGCAGGGATACAAGTAAGGCATATAAGCATGCTTGTGAGTCCTAAAGACTACCTGGCATAACATAGTAGTAGCTACGCACGGACTATCGTCACCTCGTGCGTGTGTAGCCCCCGCAAATAAGGACAATTCAATCATTTAATTACTTATGGGGACAATTCCTTCTTACAAGGTTATAAAAGAGACTCACCTCGCGTAGAACCTACTTCCCGGGTCAAGAACGCGCCCGAAACTCCAAACTCTACACCCGAGGACTCGAATCTAGTCAAATATTATATAAATACGTCAATATACACTCAAAATTATAAAATTCTCTTACTAGCTTAGCCAATTCGTCTCTATTGAAGAAATCCCAAAATACCCCTGGGCCCACATACTCGGATTCTGAAAATTTTCGAAGAAAACACTCACCCATAGCCTAAGAGCCATTAATATATAGTTTTTACATGATTTCATGGTTGAAAAGTGGTGGAATTCCCTAAAGTTCATCAACCCTAGGTTTTCACCCTAACCTCTTATGATTTCCACTAATGGTGTTAATTTACCTAAGATTTACTGTAATAATCTAACATTTAAATGGAAATTACTTACCTTTTAGTAGGTAGGTCGAACACCCTCTTGAAAGCTATCAAAATCGTCAATGGAGGAGAAGAAAGTGGTGAAAAATACCCCGAATTAAATGGGCTCACTGCCTTCAGTGACCTCGCACATGCGGCTCGAGGACCGGACCTGCAGTCCTGCACCTGCGAGCCATTGGTCGCACCTGCGGATTTTGGCAAGGAGCTAGGAGATCGCACCTGCGGTAGAAATTCCGCACCAGCGGACCCGCTCCTGTAGATAAGGGTCCGCACCTCCGAAGGTAGGACTTTCCTCCTGGGAGTCGCACCTGCGATCTGGGCAACCACACTTGCGGTCACACCAGACCTAGTGCACCAGTAGCTGAAACTGTTGGTTTTTGGCCCAGTTTGGTTTCCGGGAGGCACCTGGGCCCACCCAAACCCCCGTGCAATTATACCAACAAGTCCTAAATTATATTACGGACTTTCTCGAGCCTTCGGAACACCAAAAACTACGCTAAAACTCAAGATCACTCCTAAAAACCCCTAGAATCAAACTTAAGAATTTTCAAGTTCTTGAATTCGGTTTCAATGCGACGAAATGACCTATACTACTCGGAATGACACCAAATTTTGCAAGAAAGTCATAAATGACATATAGGAACTATTCCCGGTCTCGAAATTCCGTTCGGACCTCGATAACTCAAAAACACATTCCAAGCCAAATTATGAACTTAGGGAAATTCTATTTTCGCTATTTGGCGTCGAAACGCTCCCGGGTCATCCAAAACCCATTCCGGACATACGCAGAAGTCCGAAATCATCATACGAAGCTATTGGAATTGGCGAAACTCACTTCCGAGGTCTTTTACTCTGAATGTTTACCGAAGTCAAACTTGGTCTTAAAAGCAAAATCTTAAGGAACCAGGTGTTCCTATATTACCCTATACACTTCCGAATCCCGAACCACCCGTCCCCGCAAGTCATGAATCACCGAAAGCCACTACAGGAAGTCTTATTTAGGGGAATGGGGTTCGATATGAAAAATGACCGGTCGGGTCGTTACAGAAAAGTTGTACTTGAGCAGTGAGTGGCTTGCAAAATCGAGGTAAGTGTTGTGTCTAACCTTCTCTTGAGGGGAATAGGTATTGAGTGACTGCTTGCTACTTGTTTTGTTGTTGAATACGATGTATAGGTGAGGTGACGAGTAACTATACGTTGTGGTCGAGTCATAACATGCGAGTGAAAGTTAATTCTTGTTATTCTTTTTGTCTTAAAGCATATTATCTATGATTATTGTTTTTAGTGAAATATTGGATGATTTGTATCCGGTTCCACCGAGATGGATAATATTGGGAATATTGAGTGGAGATTGAAATGGTAAATGGTGATAGAAACCATGATGAAATACTGATTTCTTGTGAAAATCCTCTTTACATGTTGTTAACGATCCTATGACTGGTGAGGAAGAGTGTAAAGCACGAAGGGTGATGCTGTGCATAATTTATTTAATTAGTGAGGAAGAGTGTGAAGAACGAAGGGTGATGCCGTGCATAATATTAAATTGTGAGGAAGAGTGTAAAGCACGAAGGGTGATGTTGCGCATAATTTATCTATATTGTGAGGTGAAGTAAAAGCACGAAGGGTGATGCCGTGCATTCTTATTTATGATCCGGTGAGGATGATAAAAGCACGAAGGGTGATGTCGTGCATTCTAATTATTATTTGGTGAGGCTGAGAGTAAAAGCACGAAGGGTGATGCCGTGCATTCTAATTATTATTTGGTGAGGCTGAGAGTAAAAGCACGAAGGGTGATGCCGTGCAAGGTTCCTTTCTATTTTAATTGCTTAAATCTTTATTGATAACTATCTACTTCAGTCTCATTGTTTTCTCACTCCTTATGTTAAATTCCCCATTGTATATTCCCTTCCCATTATTTGTTGTTTACTTTTCTTTATTTGCTGTTATTTCTACTCGCATGATTATACTTGTCCAGGTTTTTATGTGGTGTCCTGTCCTAGCCTCGTCACTACTTCGCCGAGGTTAGGCTCGAAACTTATCGGTACATGGGGTCGGTTACACTGATACTGCACTCTACACTTCTTGTGTAGATCAAGGTTTAGGTCCGAGCTGAGTTCGAGTTGTAGCCGACTGTTCGCACGGAGACACGAGGTAGATCTGCCGACGTCCGCATATTCCTGGAGTCTCTTCCTTATTATTTAGTTGTTGTTTTATTTAGTTCAAAACAGATATAAATCTTTTCATCCAAATACTTGTAGTAAATTCTTAGTAGTTCGTGAATTGTGACTCCAAACTCTGGGTAGCTAGACATTAGTATTAGTTTTTGCAGTATCGTTTTACTAGCTCATTTATTATTTTGGTATCGTATATTGGATGGTAGTAACATTTCTTATATGATTTTAATTGTTTTAATGTCGTGACCCTCTAATAGTGTCTTGCCTAGCAAGTATAGCGTTAGGCGCTATCACGGTCCCGACAGTGGAAAATCGGGTCGTGACAGTTTGCATGCTAATATAAGTTATTTGTTAACTTATGATCCACACAGGTTGTAAAATAATGATTAGATAATTATGTTGTCTTAAACATGATTAAGACGCTTAGCTAGATAATTTAATATATTAATTTTTATAATATTTTAATTTGTGGACGATGATTAGAAACATAGTGAACTTTCGACTCCATGGTTAATATATATGTTTATTAACTCAATCAATTGATGCTTAGTGTCAATGTATGTATATTGAACATCTTGACTTGCTTTAATTTTTTTTTATCCTCATTTTATTTTTTTATTTTGTTAAAGAATGACTACTGCTTCGAAAAACATTGTTGTTGAGCTCAACAAAGGGTTGAAACTCAATGATGACAACTATGAAACCAGGAGTTTGAAAGTTCAGTATGTGCTAGATGTGAGCATTTGATTTTTACTTGTCGTATTGTCCTATAAAAATCCCAATAAATCAATGGATTTCATGAATTTTTGTTAATTTTTCGGTAATTAATTGTGAATCACTTGCGTTGTTTGTATACCCATAATTCATTTTTAAAGAAAAAAATTAAATTATTAAAATTTCGTGTTATCAAGGAATTATGAAGTTATGATTAATTAAATAATAAACGAACGACGAGTTTCTAACATAATGTAGTCTTTAATAACTAATTACCACGGAAATTAATTCGATAAATCATAGATTTAATTAAGAATATATAATTGGTTATCTTATTCTTAATTAATGTGTGAATGGACGAAAATGAGGTTTAAAATTAATTGCTACATTTTTTGGATTAAATTAGAGTTTAATTTAATTAGATTAATTAAGGTAATTAGCCAAGAAAAACAAAACCGGACCTGGGCCAAGAAAGACCCAGGCCCAACCCCATTTCTACACGTTCTGACAGCCCAGCCCAAATCCCTCGCCCGGCCTGCCCCAGCTTAACCAAAACGGCGCCGTTTTAGGCCCAGTTCAATCCCAACCATTGATCTGTCTATGATCCAACGGACCGGAACTGGCCATCCTTTCCGTATTTAAGTGTCCAAACCCCACCCCATACCCCCATTTCGATCCGAACCCAACCCCAACCTCAAACCCTTGCCGCCCTATCTCCTTCATCTCTCTCAAACTCTAAACCCTAGCTGCCCCTGAAACCCCACTGCCGTCCGGCAACCATAACTACTCCAATCAACCCCAAATCTCTACCAGGCAACCACCATTACCTTCTCTATCACCTCCCGTTATCAACTCCCCCGAAAAACCGATGGACTTGCTTGGGTTTCAGATCTAAGAATCTGAAAACCCCCAAAATTTCTCCCCGGCCAATTCGAGGGCAACCAATGGGTTAGACCTTCATGGGTCGATTGCTCTTAACTAGATAAATCGATTCATGAAGGTTTAATTCATTTTTCTTTAAAACCCCCATCAGATCTGGTAAGGTCCAGTAACCCCCTCCTCTTTCCCGGCCAAAAAACCCTTTCTACGGGTATCCCCCTTCCCTTTCTAACTGTTTTGGTTTGAACCTGTCTAGATTTAGTTATTTTTGTGAAAGATCTGTGTAGATCTGTTGTTTTCTCCCCCACCTGTGTATATTTTCTCCTTGTCGTTTCAATTTTAAGCATGTTTCATGACTTTTGTTCTTGTCATACTAGGTAATTAGGTTTTCCCTGTTAATCATACCTCCTGAATTAGGTTTCATCATTGACTGCATATATGATTTTTCTGTTTTGATTCACATTGTTTTCGATTGATGTAGTACTTAACACATTATGCAATTCCGAACTGTTTTGCAACCATGATTAATCATTTTTAGGTTTTCCTGTTAGTCACCATTGATTTACTAAAGATTATACTTATTTGATTCATGCTTAGTTTGTTTTAGACTGCCTTCACTGTCGCTCCTTCCCACCTTCAATTGATTGTTTACTCTAGTTCATCTTCTGAGTTTAGTGTAATCTAGGGTTAACCATCCACCCTGACTAAGCAATTAAATAATAATCTAATTAGACAATCATACACAACTAATTGAGTATCCATGTGAACTAAATAACAGTATAATTGACCTAAGTCTGAGAAGTTTAAAGTAATTGATTAATCTGAAATTAATCAACCCTTGATAAGGCAACAAAGTTTAGCTACTAATTAATTAAATTAGAATAGAATTACTTATTACCTAATTAATAACCTAGCTAACTTTCTTTAATCGAACTAAGATCCTAGAATGACCAAAATAGTTTAAAAGTTCAGTTTCATAGAATTAACCACTCAATTGACTAAGAGTTAATGGATAAGCCTAATTACACCTAATGAAATTGTTTCAACCAATTAGCTACTGATTTTAATTCAAATGGTAATCAATTTGAGTTTAAATTAATTAGGCAATAAGTCACACTTAACTAGTAGACTTAATTTTTAAATCAGCTAAACAACATAGTTAGATAACTAGTTAAGATCAATTAACTAAGTTTAAGAATAATTGATTCACTTAGTCTCACATTTAAATGATTCCAACTTCTTCAATCTAGAAATTAACTTAGGTAGCTTCTTAAAATATGTAACTAAAAATAAAATCTGTTTAAAACAATTAGCTTGAGGGTAATGGACTAAAGCAGATTCACTTAGTTTAATTAAATTAACCTAAGTTCAAGAAAACTGGTTTGACTAACCTCCTTTAAGTTTAATTAAATTGTTGATTTAATGACTTAAACNAGGGCTGGAATGTTCTGGAAGGTACAGCTGTCCCAAAAGGATAGGGTTGACAGTTGTACCTGTACCCTTTTCACCTCATTTAGGATAGGGAATATTCTAAGCATATCCTATCCCAAATGTCCCTATATATACACACTTTTTACCACTAAAGGGGATTTTTTAGACTCTTCTCTAAATCCTTTGGGCTGAAAAATACAACTTTGACTACTAAAAACTTGGAAAACATAAGCAAAAAGGATTTACAGTAGGAGTGGGAAACAATCTGATTTTAGGTTATCTTGTAGCTGTGATCTTCTATCCTAGAAGACTTGGTTTTGGTTGCTGTTCTTATTCAATCATTTGGGTATTCAAAAAATCATCTTTCCCTGGGTTTTCTCTGCTGTGGGTTTACTATTTGTTGCTGCTGGGCTTTCTCTTCTTTTCTGCTGACTCCCTTTGCTTGACCTTTATTTGGTCAAGTTTTTCTGTTGTTGTCTTACTCTAAAGGTATGTAAAACTGAGTTTTTTTTTTTTATGAAATATCAAAAAATGTGAAATCTGTTTGCCCTTCCCTTATGAATCTGTACTTCTATCTGTTTAGACATGTTTCTATATACACTTATATGCATGTATGGGGAGTAACACATTATGTTTGTTCAGTTTTTTTTTCTAAATCTCTGAATTTTACATAAGTCTGTTTTAGAACTGTCTGTTATATGACTGTGCAATCAATGTTTGGGTTGGAAAATAGCATCAAAGGGTAATGAACTTAACCTCTAATGGTTAAGTTCATCCTATAAAGATGCTTAAATTCTGGTCTGGTTTAGGTTTAAATATCTAAATATTGTTATGAAACAGCACTAGGGTAGATGAATTTGACCCTCTATAATGGTCAAATTCACCCCATCTTAGGTGCTTAAACAGTAGTTTCTCACCCCTTAAGGGAACAAAAATGGGTACCAACAGTGGCTTGAGAGTAGGGAATCTGAACCCTCCAAATGGTCAGATTCACCTTCTCCAGAATGCCCAAAGAATCAAAAATCACAGAACAATTATGAGATGAATATGACCTTTATGGAGTTGAATCTGACCCCTTTCCATGGTCAGATTCAGTCCGTGAAAAGCAAGAACCTATTATGTCAAAAATGATGCAAGAACATCATCAAGGTTGGGTCAAACCCTTTTATGGTACGACTCATCCTGCAAATGCTTAAGAAACCTATTGGTATTACTGTCCTAGCACCAATTTTGGACTGGTAGTTAAAATGCTTTTATTTGTGTCCTTTTGATCAGTAAAGGGACTCAGTAGCAAGTATCTATAGAGATCAAAACTTAGTTTAATGTGGCATTATGAGATGGAAAGTCTGACCCATTCAGGGTCAGATTCACCCAATAATAATGGATAAACAGTTGTAGAGTAATTAGATTATCGTTACAAAGGTATTAGAACATGAATCTGAACCCAATAAATGGTCAGAATCATGTCTTAAGAAATGCTTAAGGAATGTGTCTATCAAGTCAGTCGTCTAGTTGCTGAGAAAAATAGCCAGAAGAATATGGATTATCAGCTCACACAAAAGCAGCAATGAATCTACACCATTCATTTGGGTTATATTTACATTTACTATTGGGAATGTACAGTAGAAAACGAGGATGTAATAAATTAATTTTCTTATTCATCATCTGTAAAGAACGGACTGAACTAAAATTACATTTGGCTTATGTCTTTTCTATTTCATAAAGCTAAGTCAGCTTTTCCTTTTGATAATTACTGTTATTATCTGTTTATGGTGAAAAACCCTTTCTCTTTTTTTTCTTGTAAAACCTCAATATAAACGTGTGATTAAAAGAGTTCATCCTGAGAGCTCCAGATTTGAAAAAAAAAGCTTGCTTTCCTTCACAAAAATTCCTGCGATTTTACCAAAGATAACAAAAAAGGAAAAATCTTAGCTTTCAAACTGTCTAGTGAATAGGTATAAAGTTTATGGTTCAAAGGTGCTCGTATGAAGCTTATAAACACCTTATATCCAGTAATGCTTAAGAAAATATGTAAATAGAAATCTGCCTCTTCCATTCGCCTTATATGTTCTGGAATTTTCTGAGTTTACAAATACTGTAACGTGTGCAAAATCGTCAAATAAAGTTCAGTAGATATGAAATTAAATAGCATAAATTTAATTCGTTTAGGAATCCATTAAAGACCGCACCACAGTTATATATGCTCATTTGACTGTTTAAATAAATGATTTGCAAATTAATATTTGGACTCTCTCGATATGATGGCATGACTCTCGTTATAAATGCGTAGTTTCCTATCCTTGTTTTGTAAACTAGCCACGATTAGGATTGGCTAAAAGAGTTGAAACAATCTGGGGCTAAAATATGGCCATAGCCCGAAACATGTCGTCTTTAGTGAACATCATTTAGACAGTCTTTTAGGAAGAACAAGACCTTTAGCTTGAAACTTGAT
>ML414835.1:0-34228 GCA_005239525.1 Nicotiana knightiana
GGGGGGGGGGGGGGGTTGGTTAGAGTTAATTTAGGAAAATAAATTCTGGGCCGTTGATCTAATTTAATCAACGACTCAGATTAATTGGAGGGGTTGGGCCGGGTTAATTAAAGATTGGATTGGGTATTCAATTGGATTAAGGGAATCATATGGGTTGGGTATAATTTTGGCTATGTTTTAAATAAAATGTGGCTAATTGTTAAATACCCATAAAAGTAAAAAATAGCTAATAATTGTATAAAATGAAATTAAGTTTAAATAGGCAAAATTACAGTAATTAAATAATATAAAATATAAAGAATCCATAAATTTCAAATTAAAACAACACAAAGTATTCAATTGGGCTATAATTGTAAAATCACTGTAATTAAAATTAAATGAGACCCAATTGGCTAATTTGAGAAATAATTGAACAAAAATGATTAAAAATAGCATACTGAGCTAGCAAACATTTTGAAATTATTTATAACATAATTTATGGATAATTATTTAAATATGAAATATTAAATAAATATGAAGATAATTAAATAAAAATATAGAGAAATAGGGAAAAATACTCCTTATTACAAAGAGTGATTTTGAAAGAATATATGTAAATTTGAAAATAATTTGAGGAAAAATTAGGTATCAACATTATCGAATAGTTATTTCTAATGAAGGCAGCTTAAGAAAGATGATCTTCGGAGAGTTTGAAATCGTACTGATATGCGAGTTTAAGAACTACAGAGAATGATATTGAATTGAGGCCGCAATTGAGAAGCATGTGATGAAGGAAGTCACGAGTGACGTGTCAGATGGCGACTAAATTTCTGAAAGGCCAAGTAGAAGGAACGGAATTCGGTAGTTGCTTAATGAAAAGAGTTTAACAATTGGGAGAGCGGCATTGTAGCACATGAGTTCAGTGGTTAGACAGCTGCCTATCTTGAGGGAAAGTTGGAGTGATTTGAGACTATAGTGGATGGTGATTCGGTCCACGAGCTTAAGTTGAATGTGGGTTATTTCGGCGGAAGGTTGGATACAACAGGGAGGAGTTGTTAAGGATGAAGAAGGATGCAATATGGCAGTGGATTGGAAGATGTGGTAGAGTATGTAATAGCTGTCCATGAGGAGTGGACGGACAGGCAAGGCTGGTGAATGAGAGCAGGCTTAGGATGGTGTATTGATGTGGTAAAGGGGGTGCAGCGCAGCGTTGTTGGACGGTGTCAGTTGGTGATTTCCACAGGTGGTTATCTCCTTGGAGTAGGTTAGCGGTTGTGTGGTTGGCAAGTTTCTGCAAGGAATCATAGGGGCTATTCGGTAGGAGGCAGAATGTGTGAATGTTACTAGAGGGTTTGTGTATTTAGGGAGTGCTAATAGGAGAATTCGGAAGGATTGGACGGGTTGGTTGAGCAAGATCATGTTAGAAAAGGAGGGAGGATATCAGCAGGGTCTAGGGTGGTGCAGGAGTAGCTTCGGGCTAAGTGGGGGAGTCCCACTTCCTACGGTTGGGTTGTAAGATTGTCTTCTCATGAGATTGTGGATTGTCGGCGTATTGGAAAGTTATTTCAGCTAAGGGAAGGGAGTAGAGTAGTGATTATGCATGGGATTTGATAAATCTGTGCAAGTAGGTCCTATTGGACCAGGGGTAGGCTTTGAAAGGTTAGAATTTATGCTTAAGGCATAGGCAAGTTTTAAGGGCAGTGACTCAGTCACGTACTTCATTGAGAGGATGTTCATGTGCTAGAAAAGCCTTGGAGTTGATTGTATTTCGGGCCAGTCAGAGTGGTTGACTCTCAGCAGTAGTCCCAGTAACTCCGGAAGTTAAGGAATGTGGTGTTTAAGGGTTTCGAGTAGCTGTGTGAGTAAGGATCAAGCTTTTGCAGCGTAGCTTCTGAGAAAGCGGAAAAGGTTGGAGTGTTCAATGTTATTGTCAGCATGCATGATAGTATTAAAGGAGTGATAGAAATAAACTACGTATCGTAGAAATGGTTATTGGAAGGGTATGAGACGGGCTGCGGGATTTAGGCAGCACGATCTCGTGAATCAGGGTCACTCGAAAAGAGTGAGGGTTGAGTTGCTATGAGTTGAAGGGAGCTACTATTATTTCCGAGGCAATTAAAGATTATTAAAAGGAAGATAGATAGTAGCCATGGTTGAAATGGCACATGTACGGCACTAATCAGTTCCTTCGGTGTGATTGTGTGTGTGTATAGTTTGTGCAGATGTATGTTTGGCATGTCTGCCGTTGTAATAGATTTCATTGGAAGAATGCAAGTGCTATGGCCTGTTAGATGTGGGCAAATCCTGGGAGGGTTATGGTGGTTCAGACCACCACTTAAGGATTTTCATGTATGGTGGTTGTGAGAATTCATTTGTGTGTTGTTATGGTTCTCATGAATTGAGGTAAGTAAAAGGTTTTCTATATGATGAATGTTCACCCTAGTAGTGGCTACGGAGTTATGGTGGAATTTCTATGCTATCCCATATTGGCACGTCAGGTGCAGTAAGCAGTATGTAACTGGAAGTAAGAATCGAGATTGCGGTTCGGTGTTAACAAGGACGTCATGATCTCGGAGGAGCAAGAACAAGGAATTTGAATGTTTTGTATGGAAAGTCGTGGGAGCTTGACTGCGAGAGGATTGCATTAGTGTGACTTATAGTCACCTGAGGGATTGGAAGAACTAGACCAAGTATAAAGGAATCTAATATTGCTTAATTGAGAATTTATGCCTGGAAGGCGTTCGGTTTATTTGATTGTGGATTGTAGGGTGTTTTCCCGGCTATGATGATCGTTCTTGTGTATTATGAGAGGAATCGGGGTATTATGGACCCAGGTGAAGGTTTTAGCCTAGTTCAGTGCAAGTAGAATCGACTGGAAGTGTGTGAATGGATTAAAACAAGATTGGGCTTCATGTGAGTTAGATGTGTTCATTTCAGTATAGCGCTCTTCGGGGAGGGGTGTGGAATATCAGATGTTGTTCTGCCTTCGTCAATTCATGTATATTATGATTGTGCCATGTGGGTTGTGAAACGGCTTGATAATTTCTTATGTGTTGAGATTCCGCGTAGAGATGAGGTTATGTGAGCAGGGTGGCTCTTGAGATTCAAATTACATATCGTACCTCAGTTTTGCTTGAGTTTTGTAGCATATGGCTCTATCAGCCTCCCCAGAATGGTATTACGTACTTAGCATGCCTGAGACCGGTAGTCAGTGATTTTTAATAGTGAGCAATTCAGCTCCGTGTATATCTCCTTATGTGAATTCTATGATGGGACCGGGTGGCACGAGGCCACGGGTATGTTCTTTGGATCGGGTTGCACGTCGCAACAGTGTGATGATGAGTAAGGTTCCTGTATTTATTTTCTTATGTTATACTTTCTGTATTTTGGGGAAAGTTTATTTTAGTTGTGTGAGTTGAGTAGTCCTTTCCTGAGTCATTTTTTATGTATCATGTTCGAGTTGTGGCCTATTGGCGCATTATGGCATCGTGTGTGACTGTTGGTCATGTTTGGGAGGATTTGCTGTCTGAACAGTTCATACTGGGTGAGACGAGATTATTGGATCAGGGGTCAAGTGCGATGAGAATATGTGAAGTAAACTACAGGACAATCACCATTACTTGGTCTGCAATGAGATGATGATCTAAGTCAAGAGAAAGGATTTCAATGTTTTGGTTAACTCTGCAGTTGGTTAGGAAATTTCTACACATCTCCTCCGTTGTGGTGGTATCGTAAGCATTATAGCAGGATGTATGTATATATCTTATAAAGTGCATTGAGAGCATTAGATTCGTAGAATTTTAGCTATTAAGGTTCAGGGAGCGTCATTGTGGGTAGATGATGGATTATGCGGTGCATTGTACTGATTCAGCAAAAGTACACAGATGTGTTTTGGTGCCTCGTGTGGCAGCTGATACGGTGTTCATATGTTAGAACAAGCCTGACAGAGAATTTCCAGTGTTGGGATTGAGTTCGGAACTTGCGGTATGGATAAAGGAGGGTATCTTCAGATTTTATCAATCTTATGTGTTCAACTGGGTTGTGGCAGCATGGGCAGGTGCACGAGGTGTTAAACAGTGATTTCAGATAACTCCAGGGCAATTCTTGGCACGTTCGAGGACGAGCATCTGTTTAAGTGGGGGAGAATGTAACGACCCGACCGGTCGTTTTGAGCTCTAGCGCGTCGATCAACGATTGGAATTCATGAACAACTTCATTTAAGGTATTATGACTTGTGCGTATGGTCGGAGTTGAGATTCAGGAAGTTCGGAGATAGACTGGAAGGAAAATCTTCATTTCATAAGCCTTAAGATGGAAGAATCGGTTAAGACTGGGATTTTAAGTAAACGACCTTGGAATCAGGATCTGAAAGTTCCAGCAGGTTTGTATGATGATTTTGGGTTTGGGCCCATGTCTGGATAGGGTTTTGGATAACCCGGGAGCGTTTCAGTGTATATTGTGTAAGTCAGCATTTTGAAGGATATTTCTAAGTTTGGCTTAAAGCGAATTTCAGAGATATTGATGTCCGTTTGAGATTCCGAGTTTGGGAATAGCTTCATATGGTGATTCTAGAGTTGGGAGCGCGATCGAAAGTGAATTTGGATGTCCGGGGGTCATTTTGAAGCCATTCGGCTAAAGATAGAAATTTTAAGGTTCTTGAATAATCCGGTCGGAAGTGGAAATTTTGAAATATGGGTCGGAATGCGATTCTGAAAGTTGGAAGATGTCCGTAATGTTGAGTATGACTTGTGTGCGAAACTTGGGGTCAATCGGAAGTGATTTGACAGGTTTCGGCACCGAATGTGGAAGTTTGGAATTTCAAGTTCTTAAAGATTTGGATTGGAGAGCGATTCGTCGTTTCGATATTGTTTGATGTGATTTGAGGCCTCGAGCGAGTTCATATCATATTTTGGAACATGTTGGTATAATTGGTTGAGGTCCCGAGGGCCTCGGGTGGATTTCGGAAGGTTAACGGAAGGGATTTCGGACTATATAACTGCTGAAATTTATGCAGGAAAGCAACAGCTGGTGCATCGAAGAGCTGACTTTTGAAACTTACAGATCGAAATCTATAAGGAATCTGAAAATTTGCGAAACATGAAAGTTATAGACCTTGAATTCTAGTTTCCACAAGGATAAACCATTCACCATTTGGATATTTGTGAATAAAGTTCTGATCGATTGAATGAAGGCTGGTAAAGCTGTTTTTGCATTTTCCCCATAAATTTCTGATGCGAGGAGCCTACTTTGGAAGCTTATATCTCGAAATATATAAGAAATATGAAAATTTGGCGAACTAAAGAGTTATAGCCCTTGCAATCTAGTGTTCAGAAAGTTAAACCATTCATCATTTGGACATTGTTAGTGAAAGTTATGCTCGATTGAACAGGGGCTGGTAAAACTGTTTCTAGTGGACTTTTAGTGACGACTTTTAGTGACGAAAATGGACTCTTAGTGACGGCTTGACAGAAACTTAAGGACCCAAAATGCTCATTTCCTTCATTTCGTTTTGGATTTTGGGAGCACGGTTCTTGGGCGATTTTCACGGGAAAATATTAGGGTAAGTGTTCCTTATCCTATATTGATTATATTTCATGATTCCATACTCATCTACATCATGAATCCATGAATTTATTGAAGAAAAATCTGTTTTTTTAGCAAATCTTCCAAAAACAAAAATTTAGGATTTGAAAGCCAATCCGATGTCGGAATTCGAAAATTTTTGCATGGTTGAACTCGTATCGGAATGCGTTGTCAGATTTTGTGAGTTTCGTATGTTTCTGAGACGTGGGTCCGAGGGCATTTTGGTCAATTCCTTTAGCAGAGATGAGAGTTTATATAATCTGAATTTTTGGCGAATATTAGGGTATATTCTCATTGGTTTACCGTTATTTGGATAGTTTTGAGCGTTGTGCATAGAGTCGTCGGGAGGGCTTGGAAGCCGATTATGAAGTTTCGGAGCGAGGTAAGTCTCCTTTCTAACTTTGTGAGGGGGAATTGTCCCCATAGTTGAACTAAATGAATATAAGCTATTACTTGCGGGGGCTACGTACGAACGAGATGATGGGAGTCCGTGCGTAGTTACTGTTATGCCATGTCCGGGTAGTCTAGGACCTACTAGCATGCCTTACTTATTGTACCTGTGATTTTATCTATGAGATTAGCGTAATGATATTATCGAGTTAATAATTGAATACTTAAGAAGGTCAGAGCTTATTTTCCTTAATCACTTGAGAAGAAAATGGATCCTTCCTTGTATAATTGTGTTTCAGATGAATCAGTAATATTTAAAACCTTATTAAACTTGACAAATAAATATTCAGAAATGACTTAAATACTATCTTCATGTTCACCTAAAGAGAATTTTATCAATTCTTTGAGAAACTACTTTCCTGATGAAATTTGGATCCACTGTGTGATTATTTGTACTTATGAGCACTTGAGTCCCATGTATGATTCACGAGCAGGTTAGCCTTATTATTATTATGATGTTGACCGCGTTGCATGATCGATTCACGAGCGGGGAAAATAGATGCATCTATGGTTCGAGCCGTTCGACCCTCGGCAGTGCACAATTTATTATTGTTGGTCCGCGCCGTTCGAACCTCGGCATTTTGTTGCGCATGATAAATGCTGCATATTTTTCCTGTGATTTATACATGTTTATTGGCCTAAGTACATTTTGAGTTTCAAGTTAAAAATGAAGGAGGATTTATGGGTAAAATGTGGAACAAATTGGTATTTTTTATCTCTGATTATTATTTAATTGATTATGATACTTATGCTTAGCACCTCACTTGATTAGATTTATCCGACTTATAACAAGTGTCTAATTTGACCTCTCGTCACTACCTCTATGAGGTTAGGCGGGATACTTACTGGGTATACGTTGTTTTCGTACTCATACTACACTTGTTGTGCATTTTGTTGCACTGGTACCTACATAGCACAGTGGTTGATTTGGAGACTTGGATGGGCTGCATCATCCGGAGGCATTCCGTAGCTGACAGAGTCTCCCTCCTACCGTATTATTTTTATTTTAAACCCCTTATCCAAATTGTATTTCAGACAAGCTTTGTAGTATTTGTAAAATTCTTAGAAGTTGCTCAAGTACTTGTGTCACCGGGTTCTGGGGATGTGTTGGGATTTATTTTATTAAATTTAATTGATTTGCTGTCGTATTTAATTTACCAAAATTTATTTATTTGATTATGAAATGAAAGAAAAGGTAACAGTTTCAAAAATGTTAAAACGTGAATGTATTTCAACTAATTAATAATTTGGCTTGCCTGACAGTGGTGTCCGGCGCCATCACGACCTATGGATTTTGGGTCGTAACACGCCTTGGCAATATTATGTACCACATTCTCATGGGAAAAACGAGAGCCTCTGAAGGAGGCGGGATTTGGGAAAATGATGTAGGGTTAGTTGTCTTTAGGATTAAAAAGGAAAGGGCTTATTTGGACCGTTGATCTGGGAGATCAATGGTCAGGATTAGACTGGGTAGATGGGTTCCGGGTTTGGGTAGGAGTTTATAGGGTCTGGGTCGGGTTAATTGGGTTGGAAATTGGTCTAGGAGTGGGTTCAATTTGGGCTATAATTGAAAGCAAAATTTGGCTATGATTTAAATAGCCAATTTCCCTATTTTAATTTTAATAAAATAATAAATAGTTTTTTCTGAAAACAATTTCTCTATACAAAAATGATTAAAAATGTATAATTATCATTTTAAAAATATAGGGGCCAATCTTACACATATAAGATATAATGATACATTAAAATGGGCTAACATTGTAATTATATGCAATTTGGCTTGCAAAAATGTAATTATAAAATGCATAAAAATTATATTAACTATATTTTGGTATAAGTATAGAAGTTAAATGAATAAATCATCGTAATAATAATTTTGGAAATAATTATTGTGGATTTTATGAATAAAAAGGGGAGACAATAAATCAATTTAAACCATTAAAATTATGGGAAAAATTATAAAAACCTTGTGCATGCTTATATATGCACTTATATGCCATTTTGAAGGTATTTATGCATATTTAAAAATATACAGGGAAAAATCGGGTATCAACAGTTGCCCCTCTTTACCCGGAAAGTATGAAAGAGTTGTCGGATAAAGATATGATGGCCAATTTTGACCGAGTGAAATGGTTTGGAGAGATTTAGGCCGCACCCTGGTTTTACAGGAATCAAGTCGTATGTAGTTCAGGAGTCATCGGTGAAGCATACCGACGAAGTTTTAGAAGAACGGACGCAAAGTATAGGGTTAGGTGCACAAACGGCTTACGGGGTTGTTGGGAGAACTGGAGCGGGACCGCTCCTGCCGGGATGGCAGTTTGCTCGCTGGATTACCTGCAAATAAATAATACAAGCATATATTGTGCGTAATTTAAACATGATGCAAATTCCCGTTGGACCATAAATGATATCTCCGTACGGTTAAGGATGACGTCCTCAGACCATGACGTCCTGGGCTATGAATTACTTGATGCAGGATTCACAGGACATAAAAATGATATTCTCAGGCCATGAGGATGGTGCCTCTAAACCATGACGCCTTTGAATAATGATATGCAGAGATTGAAAGAGATCCTCAGGCCATGGCATGGTGTTCTCGGGCCATGAAAATGGTGCCTCCAAACGATGACGCCTTTGCATAAGTTGGCGATCATTCAGCCCATGAAAATGCAGTAAAATGATGCTGACGAGACAGAGCTTAGTCTTGCGAATAAAAGGGCAGAGCTTAGCCCGAAAGGAAAGAGAAGTAACTAGTGCTTAGTATCGAAAGGTAAATTGGAGGCAGAGCTTAGCCTCGGAAGGCAGAATGGTAGCCTTATGCAATGCAGATGGAGACAGAGCTTAGCCTCGGAAGGCAGAATGGTAGCCTTATGCAATGCAGATGGAGACAGAGCTTAGCCTCGGAAGGCAGAATGGTAGCCTTATGCAATAAATGCAGATGGAGACAACATTTAGTCTTGGAAAGCAGAATGATAGCCTTATGCAAAATGTAGATGGAGGTAGAGCTTAACCTCGGAAGGCAGAATGGTAGCCTTATGCAAAAAATGTAAATGCAGATGGAGACAACGTTTAGTCTCGGAAGGCAGAATGGTAGCTTTATGCAAGAAATAAAATGACAGTAGGAATTCTTAGTTGGTGATGAATTGCGGCATTGTGATTATTGAGAGCATTGTGACTGTGGAGTATTGAGGCATGTGCGAACGTCGGCAAGTGCAGCAGTTTTGAGAGTCGTATTTTGGAAAACGTTTGTCCCCTGGGTGGACATTTTGTTTAGGGGTTTTTCAACCTTAGTGCCTGCAACCAAAGAAAGATCGTGAGTTCTATAAATAGGGGGGGGGTTAGTTCGTATCCCTATTGGCTTTTCTTGACTTGTTGGGCTCGATCTGATGATATAATCTTTATTATTGGGGTAGCGTTGCTAAACAAAGCTGTTTCAAAAACAAACATGCATGATTTTGTAAAAGCATAATGTATAATAAAATAACAATTTTGGGATGAACCGATGACTGTGACACGGCTCGGGACATTGCAACCTGTCCTGCTACGAAATTTTGAGGGTCGTCCTCAAAATTCTTCCCCAGTTTGATGGGTGAACGCTTCTGACTGTTGCTCGTGCGGCGATTGGCTGAACTAGCTTTAGAATTTTGAGGGTCCTCCTCAAAATTCTGCCCTAGTTGGATTGCGGGGAAAATTGAAATTTTTACTGAATTGTGACCGAACCCATAGGGCTGCCTATGTATCCCCTCTTAAACGGAAATCAGGTCAGGCATAGTTCAATTTACATCATTGAGAAAGCATAAAGATTACACATAGTAGCGTTTGATTGCATCTGAATTGATTGGCTTTGGCCAGACTTCGACATCCATTTCTGCGAGTATAAGTGCTCCTCCTATCAGTACCCGGTGAACCATGTACGGACCCTGCCAGTTGGGAGAGAACTTCCCTTTGGCTTCATCTTGATGTGGAAATATCTTCTTCAGCACTAGCTGCCCTTGTGTGAACTGTCTAGTCTAGACTCTCTTGTTGAAGGCTCGAGTCATTCTGTTCTGATAGAGTTGACCATGACAGACTGCATTCATTCTCTTTCCGTCTATGAGGGCTAGTTTCTCATAACGGCTCTTTACCCATTCTGTGTCGCTGAGCTCAGCTTCTTGTATGATTCTTAGAGATGGAATCTCAACTTCGACAGGAATAACAGCCTCAGTACCATAAACTAGCATATAGGGAGTTGCCCCTATTGAGGTGCGAGTTGTGGTGCGATATCCCAATAAGGCAAATGATAACTTCTCGTGCCATTTCTTGTGCCTTTCTATTATCTTTCTTAGTATCTTCTTGATGGTTTTGTTGGTGGATTCTACAGCTCCATTCATCTGAGGTCTGTAAGATGTGGAATTCTTGTGTTTGATCTTGAAAGTCTTGTACATAGCTTTCATCAAGTCACTGTTGAGATTTTAACCATTGTCGGTGATGATTGACTCAGGAACCCCGAATCGACAAACAATACAGTCGCGGACAAAGTCTGCCACGGCTTTCTTAGTCACTGCTTTGTAGGATGCTGCTTCGACCCATTTGGTGAAATAGTCGATGGCTACCATAATGAATCTGTGTCCATTGGAGGAGGCAGGCTCGATTTGTCCAATAACGTCCATGCCCCAGGCAACGAACAACCATGGTGAGCTTGTTGCGTTGAGCTTGTTTGGAGGTATCTTTATCATATATGCGTGTATCTGACAACGGTGGCATTTTCGGACATACTGGATGCAGTCTGTTTCCATAGTCATCCAAAAGTAACCATCTCGGAGTATCTTCTTTGCCAGAACAAAACCATTCATATGTGGGCCACAGGTCCCAACATGAATCCCCTCTAGAAGCTTGGATGCTTCCTTTGCGTTCACACAACGTAATAATCCCAAATCGGGAGTCCTTCTATATAGGATTCCTCCGCTGTGAAAGAAATTGTTGGATAGTCTTCGAAGTGTGCAGTTCTGAGTGGGATTCGCAAGCTCTGGGTAATCTTCTTTTGCCAAATACTCCATGATGTCATGAAACCAAGGATTTCTGTCTGCTTCTTCTTCGACATGGGCACAATAAGCTGGCTGATTATGGATCTTTATGAGAATAGGATCAATGAAATTCTTGTCCAGGTGTTGGATCATTGAGGATAAAGTAGCCAATGCATCGAAGAACTCATTCTGGATTCTGGGGACATGCCGAAATTCTATCTTCATGAACCTCTTTCTTAATTCCTGTACGTGGTGCATATACGGTTGTATCTTGGAATTCCTGATAGCGCACTCTCCTTGTACCTGTTGTACTAGCAAATCTAAGTCACCAATCACTAACAGCTCCTGGACGTTCATGTCAATGGCCATGTTGAGCCCTAAGATACAGGCTTCCTTCTCTGTCATATTGTTGGTGCAGGGGAATCTGAGTTTGGCAGATACCGGATAATGCTGACCGGTCTCTGATATTAGGACTGCTCTAATTGCAGTTCCATTGAAGTTCGCTTCTCCATCGAAGAACATTCTCCAACCATCATAGGATTCTGCAATGTCTTCTCCTATGAATGATACCTCTTCATCAGGAAAATACATTTTCGGAGGTTCGTATTCTCCGTCTGTAGGGTTCTCAGGAAGATGGTCTGCCAGTGCTTGTCCCTTGATCGCTTTCCGAGTCACATAGATAATATCGAACTCACTCAGCAGGATTTGCCACTTGGCTAGCTTGCCAGTGGGCATGGGCTTCTGAAAGATGTACTTTAATGCATCCATTCTCGATATGAGATACGTTGTGTAGGCACAGAAGTAATGCCTCAGCTTTTGAGCTACCCAAGTCAAAGCACAACAAGTGTGTTCCAATATAGAATATCTGGCCTCGTACGGAGTGAAATTCTTGCTGAAATAAAAAATGGCTTTCTCCTTCCTTCCTATTTCATCGTGCTGCCCCAGAACGCAATCAAAAGCTCCATCTAACACTGCAAGGTAGAGTAACAAAGGTCTACCTGGCTCAGGCGGTACCAAGATTGGTGGTGTTGACAGGTATGCCTTGATTTTGTCGAAAGCTTTTTGACAATCATCGGTCCACTTTATTGCGGCGTCCTTCTTCAACATCTTGAAGATCGGCTCACAGATAACTGTAGACTGTGTTATGAATCGGCTGATGTAATTAAGTCTCCCCAAGAAACTCATCACATCTTTCTTGTTCCTTGGCGGTGGTAGTTCTTGAATGGCTTTGACCTTTGACGGATCCAATTCTATCCCTCGGCGGCTGACAATGAACCCGAGCAACTTTCCAGCAGGAACCCCGAATGCACACTTCGCGGGGTTTAGCTTCAGATTGTATCTCCGCAACCTTTTGAAGAACTTCCTCAAATCTTCCATGTGGTCAGTGGATTTCCTAGACTTGATAATAACATCATCCACGTATACCTCGATCTCCTTGTGAATCACGTCGAGGAAGATGGTGGTCATAGCCCTCATGTAGGTGGCCCTGCATTCTTCAGGCAGAATGCCATCACCTTGTAACAATACACTCCCCACGGCGTAATAAAAGCCATTTTCTCAACATCTTCCTCATCTATCCAGATCTGATGATAACCACCGAAGCAATCCACGAATGATTGTAGTTCATGCTTGGCGGAATTGTCAATCAGGATGTGTATATTTGGCAAAGGGAAGTCATCTTTCGGACTAGCCCGGTTGAGATCCCGGTAGTCGACACAGACTCTGACCTTCCCATCCTTCTTTGGTACTGGCACAATGTTGGCTAACCATGTCGGGTACTCAACTACCCTAAGAACCTTGACGTTGATCTGCTTGGTGACTTCTTATTTGAATTTCAAACTCATGTCGGGTTTGATTGAACTTCATGAGCTTTTTTTTTACCGGTGGACACATTGGATTGGTTGGCAATTTGTGAGCCACAATAGACGTACTTAGACCAGCCATGTCGTTGTACGACCAGGCAAATATATCCTCATACTCCTTTAGAAATTCTACGTATTCTTTCTTTTCTGACGGCGACAAATGAATGTTGATTCGTGTTTCCTTGATGTTTTCTGAATCCCCCAGGTTGATGATTTCAATCTCGTCCAGGTTGGACTTAGGTCTGTTCTCAAAATTCTCAACTTCTTTGACAATCTCGTCAGGTATGTCATCTTCTTCGGAATCCACGTCCGTTTGTTGTGTTGTCTCGTTGCATGTCACAATCATCAGTTCATCAAGACATGTAATAGTAATGTTGTATAGGTAAAGTAATGAGAGAAAAATGATAGCAATAAATATTGATTCATAAGAAAAATTTAAAAATGCTTTTGATAAATTGAACGACTGTTTTGAACATTAAAGATTTTATTGCAGGAATTAAAAATGCAAAAAGGGAAAATCATTTTGTAAAGAAAATAATGAATAGCGCCCCTTTTAGCCTTGCTACCCCGAGGCTCATCGGGCTTTGGTTGTCCTGACAGTCCAATTCTTGAGGTACGTCCCTTTGCTCACAGCCTGTATGGAAGGGCCTTCCTCCCCCTCCTCCTCGAGAATAACACAGCAGTACATATCACTGTCCTCCAGCAACAAGTTCCTCATTTCTGCAAGTGCTTCTTCTTCGTCTGATCCGTAAATAACGTCGGCATGTTGGAAGGTCTGCTCCAGATGCGGTATTGGTTTCTCCAAAGGATAATAAGAACCGCGCCATGGTGGCGACCAATTTTTGAATTCTTCCCAAGTGTATTTGTATCCCAAACTGAAAATGGTGTCGTGCTTCTTGAGTTTGATAGGTTTGGAGATCCCCTGAAGGTTCTTGCCGAGCCCTTTACCTGGATCGTACCCTCGCCAATTCATCATACTTGCGATCTTGCTATCCCACCATTTGTCTTTGTCGATAGTGTTGACCCGTTCAATGTGGTGGTAAGTTTCTCCACCCAACTTACTCCTTCCTCCAATCACCAGAATAGTCTGGCGACTGTAAATAGGGTTGTTACCGTCACCATGAATAATCACCTCTTGGTGGTTCCACTCGAACTTCACTGCCTGATGAAGTGTTGATGCTACAGCTCCAGCAGCATGGATCCAGTGTCGTCCCAATAACAGGTTGTAGGACGCTGGCACATCTATCACTTGGAAGTCAACCTCGAACCAGGTTGGTCCCATTTGCAAGCATAGGTTTATCTCACCAATGGTGGACCTTTTAGACTCATCAAAAGCTTTCACATTGATTGCTCCATCCTTTATCTCATGCAGCCCTTTACCCAATTTCTTGAGCATTATCAACGGATAGATATTGAGACTGGATCCCCTGTCGATAAGAATTCTGGTGATGAAATAGTCTTTGCATTGCACAGTGATGTGCAGTGCTTTGTTATGGCCCAACCCTTCAGGAGGTAATTCGTCCTCATGGAAAGTGATCTTGTGACTCTCCAACACTTGGCCCACCATATTAGCCATTTCTCCACTAGTGACGTTGTTTGGAACATAGTCTTTGTTCAACACCTTCAATAAAGCATTCATGTGCGTCTCGGAATTCTGCAACAAAGAGAGGATGGATATTTGCCCTGGAGTTTTGTTCATCTGGTCGATGACCGAATACTCCTTGACCTGTACTTGACCCGTCTCGATAATGGGAGGCCAATTGGAAGCATGCCTGCTGGATTCAGCCAGATGTTCAGGGGTATAGACTCTACCAATTCTTGTCATACCCTGCGCTGCAACAGCTTCAGTCTTGACTTTGCCTTTCCTTCTCGCCTATGCTTTATAGTCCCATGGTACATCATTTGTA
Source organism: Nicotiana knightiana (assembly GCA_005239525.1). NCBI lineage: Eukaryota > Viridiplantae > Streptophyta > Magnoliopsida > Solanales > Solanaceae > Nicotiana > Nicotiana knightiana. The sequence continues at coordinate 14,785 of ML414835.1, forward strand.
TAGAAAGGTGGCGTGGTCGATATCGCCACCTTGATTGGCGCAGCTACCCTCACTTTGAATGGAACATGGGCCTTGGGTGGCAAGACTGCAACCTCAAATGGTGCGGGTGCATTTGCTGGAGACACGAACTCAACTTCAATCGATACTGGTGTCTTTTCAGGTGACGCTGCTTCAAACTCAAGAGGCATGGACATATTTACCTCAACATCCTCAGACGGTTGAATCTGGACTATGATCGGGTTGAGAGTGACTGCAGGTTTATTTAGATTATCGCCTTCTGCGATCAACTCGATTGATCCCTCGGGGTCCCAATCATCTTCTATTTCAATCAAGTGGATGCCTCCACCCTTATGGTCCGGAAGAGGATTGTTGCAGACATTTATAGCGGATTCCTTTGCCACGATGACCTTGTTGTCAATCAGGGATTGTATTTTGTCCTTCAAAGAGCGGCATTCATCGATAGTGTGACCCTTCATGCCGGAGTGGTATGCACAGGACTTGTTTGGGTTGACCCATTGAGAAGGATTCTCAGGGGTTGCAGCAGGGATGTGAGTGACATAACCAGCAGCTTTGAGCTTCTCATACAGCTAGTCGATGTGTTCAGCGATGGCGGTATACTGTTTTGGAGGTCTGCTATCAAAATTAGGACGAGGTCTAGGGAAGTTTTGACGGGTAGGGGTGATTGGTAATGATATGGTTGGGTGGTAGACAGGAGTGGGTTGTGAGTATCTGGGTGAAGCAAGTTGATATGTTGGTGGTGGAGGTGATTGATAAGTTGGTGGTGGAGGTGATTGATAAGTGGGTGGTGGAGCCTTGGATGAGGGTGCTTGGTAATTTGGGGTTGGTTGATATGTGAGTGGAGGTGTTGGGTAAGTTTGGTATTTGAGTGGGGATTTGGTTCTTTGTGCAACCATCACGGCTCCCGCGTCTCTTTTCTTAGACACACCACCAGACTGCAAAGCCTTGTTTGTAGCTTGCAAGGCTTCAAAATTTGTGACCATACCGCTCTTGATACCTTCTTCAATCCGTTCACCTAATTTGATAATGTTGGAGAACTTGTGGTTCTGAATCATCATCAACCGTTCATAGTACTGCGGGTCCTGGGCCCGGACAAAGAACTTGTTCATATGCTCATCTTCTAAGGCGGGTCTGACCATAGCAGCTTCGGACCTCCACCGAGTAGCATACTCGCGAAACGTCTCCGTGGGTTTCTTCTTCAAATTCTGAATATAGAACACGTCTGGTGCATTCTCTATGTTGAACCTGAATCTCTCCATAAAGTCAGATTCCATGCTCACCGAATTTGACCATTTCTTGGGATCTTGGCTGATGTACCAAGACAATGCATCTCCTTTCAAGCTCCTCATGAATAGCTTCATGCGGATCCTTTCATCCTTCCCTACTCCAACCAGCTTGTCACAATAATTTCTCAGATGGTCCCTTGGATCACCTGCTCCATCAAACATTTCAAACTTAGGAGGTTTGTATCCCTCTGGCAGTTCGACATCGGGTTGTATGCAAAGGTCTTCATAGTTCAACCCTTCGACTCCCTTGATTCCCTCAACACCTTGAACCCGGCTAGTCAGCTTCCTAAGTTCCTCGGCCAAGTTCTTGATAAGAAGGTCATTTTCGTCAGACTCAGGTGTGTATGTGATAGGAGGAGTGGAGTGTGGCATGATCTCCACGTAGATGGGATTGTTATGGTGGCATGGCGCATGGATGTGGAAATGGTCGTTTGTGGCGTTCTGAGGTTCTGGGATAAGTAGTGGAGTGTTATTTGGAGTATGGCAGGCATTGCATTGTGCTGGAAGAGTTTGGTTCTTTGGTGGGGTGGTGTGATGATGAGTTGCGGGATGAATTTGCTGCTTTGGGATGTTTTGAGGAGCTGTAGGATTCTGGATGTTGACGTCTGGGACGTTGAGGGAGAATGACAGGTTTGCCAAATTCCGAACTTGATCAAGCTCCTCTTGAAACTTTAACAACTTCCGTTCCAGCTGTGACACAGTTTCATTCTGAAGATGAATACCCTGGCCATCAGTGACCTCTACCCGTTCAACCACATTCTCATTTTTGCTGTTGCCTGAATCTTCCATTTTCTTTTTGCCTTTGTTCTTGCCTTTGGGAAGACTAAGAGGAGGAGAGGGTGGAGGGCCCCTGGATCTTGTAAGATAGGACGATGATGCCAGAGTACACGAACTAACCTTTGGGGAGGGGAATAAATAAATAAAGAAAAAATAAAACAAAGGCAAAAGGTAACCAAGTCAGTGAGGATGATGAAAAGTATTGCTGTATTTAAACACATAGTGCGGGAATGTAAAGCGCGTCCTATTTTGTGGACCTCTTTTGTGCCCGAGGTAGGCCTAGCGACAAATTGATTTGGAGAACTTAAGATGCTAAATGCCTCATTTTATTGATAAGAAAATAGACGAATCCCAAAACGACACTAAATAAACAGGAAGTAAAGGTCACTAATGGCCATTGTCCTTATTACATTGATAAAGTAAAAGAAAGACATTCCTATCTATTTGGTCCCAGAAGGACCTTCCCAGACTCGGCATTCTTGGTTCCCTCGTACAGTTTCCCCAACTCGCAAAGTCCCAGCAACAGGTATGCTCTGGGTAGATGTCCTCCGTCGGTCCCTTCAGCCTTTTGACAGTCTTCAATCCTTTTGAGAAATTTTTTCTCCAGCTCCACTATGCCTCGCTCCAAATACCCTAACCTTTTGTTGGTGCTGATAGCCATATCCTTCTATTCCTCGATCAGTTTTTTGTTAGAATCATGTATTTCGTGGTGCTCATCCTCACACTCGCGGATCCTCTTGCGCAGCTGGTTGTTTTTGACTTGTGTTTCGGCCTTCTCATCTATAACTCTATGGCCCTGAATGAACCCTGGCTCACTCAGACCACCCCAATTTTCTGCCAACCAACTAGGATAGAAAGGGGTACAACTGGCATGATATCTGTCTGGCTCGATGGTGTCCTTCTCCATTACAATCTTGCAGTGCCACTGTCACGCCCCGAAATCCCACCGTCGGGCCTTGATGGCGTCTAACGTTGAACCCGCTAGACAAGCCAACGTGTGTAGTTAAACTAGCATCATAACCTCATTCTAACAGAATAAACTAAATTAGTTCACAAATTAAACAACGGAAATAAATATGGTTTTTAAGCTAAGTAAAGACAATCACAATAAATCGACGCAAAATTTCCCAAAACCTGGTGTCACTAACTCACGAACTGTCTAAGAGTGCTAAATACAAGTCTGGAAGGAAATACATATCTGCCTCTGAAACTAAAGGAAAAACAAGACAGAATCGAAGACAAAGGGATGGAAGAGAAGCCAAGGCCCACGAACGCCAGCGGGTATACCTGGAAGCCTCTATAATGAGCTGGAAGACACTCCCACTAATTATGTCCTCCGGGTCCGACTGCGTAATCTGCACAACATAAAGAAGTGCAGGTGTAGCATCAGTACAACCGACCCCATGTACTGAGTAAGCTCCTATCCTAACCTCGGCGAATTAGTGACGAGGCTAGAACCAGACTACCAAATAAACCTGTGCAGTTCAATTAAACATGTATACATATATACAACGGATAAGAAATATAGGGAGAAAACAATTAATAAAGGAAGGGAAACATGATGTAGGGAGATAACAGTTTCATATAAGAAATATCAATAAGGAAAGGAACAACAAGCCAGCATATCAACAAGGACAAGAAATCACAAACTTGCACGGCATCACACTTCGTACTTTTACTCTCGTCCTCACTATGCGACGTATAATGTAATCAATCTAAATCATGGCACGACATCACCCTTCGTGCTTTTACTCTCGTCCTCACTATGCAGTGTATAATGTAATCAATGTAAATCATGGCACAACATCACCCTTCGTGCTTTTACTCTCTTTCCTCACAGTATAATCAATGAATATGGTACGGAATGGTACATCGTACGGCACGGCATCACCCTCCGTGCTTTACACTCTTTCCTCACAATAACAAACAATGCACGGCATCACCCTTCGTGCTTTAGCACTCTTCCTCACCCAACCAGCAATCACAAACAAGGAAAAGGGAGTAAACAGAATAAAATAGAAATCCCGGCAAGGGAACAATAACAGAAATCTCAACATCCCAGCAAGGGAGACAATATCAAACAATGCACGACATCACCCTTCGTGCTTTACTCTCATTCTCACCAAGACAAGTGCACGGCATCACCCTTCGTGCTTTAACACTCTTCCTTACCCAAACAACAATCACAAACAACGCAAGGAAGTAAACAGAATAGATATAGGAATACCGGCAAGGGAACAATAATTAAACAATTAAATCCCGGCAAGGGTAATCATCAATTACACAATTAAATCCCGGCAAGGGAACATCAACTGCACAATTAAATCCCGGCAAGGGTATATTTCAATAACTCTTTCTCTTTCTTTCACTTTCATTTCCATGACTTATTCTATCACTTGAGCCAATGCTCCAAAGGATGTAATATCTCATATTTCTTCATTATTCATTTCATAATTTGAGCCAATGCTCCAAAGGCGTAATATCTCATATTTCTTTATTATTCGTTACATAATTTGAGCCAATGCTCCAACAGAGTTTACAGAATACAACTCCCTTCACATATTCTTCACAACATATAGAAATCATCAACTAAGTATGGAAATTACCACAAAATCAGTATATTCACAATATAAGGAGTCACGGTCATGCTAGACACCAATGTATAGATACTCGTCACCATGCCTATACATCGTATTTGACAATTAGCAAGTAGCAAATTATAGTCAACTCCTATTCCCTCAAGTTAAGGTTAGACCAAACACTTACCTCGGGTCCAAAGTATGGCAATCAACCCTTTAACACTACCTTTCCTTTAGAATTCGACTCCGGAATGGTATTATCTAGACATAATCAACTCAAGTATATAAATAAGGATTCAAAGATTCAATTACATGGCCTAATTATCCATTTCCTAGAATTCTTTCAAATTTATCAAAATTCAACCCTGGGCCCGCTAGCTCGGATTCTTGCAATTCTCGAAGGGAACACTCATCCAAAGCCTAAGGATCACAAATATACAATTTTTACTTGATTTCATGGCCAATTCACAGAAAATTCTAAGGTGATCACAAGTTCTAGGTTACTACCCATTTTCTTGAATTTTTGCACTAATTTGTGTGGTTAATTAGGCTAAGATACATGCATGAAACAAATTTATGGGTGGAATTTACTTACCTCACAAGACCTGGTCGAAAGCTCCTAAAAATGGTGGAATTCGCCTAAGGAAGAAGGTGAGAAATGAGGAAAATGGTTTTAAAACTCGTACTTAAACGCACTGCCTAAACAGTGATCGCACCTGCGATGGCTGGGACCGCACCTGCGGTCTCGCGCTTGCGAGGAGAACCTNTATTAGGTGATCGAAAGTCACCTGGGCCCACCCGAGCCCTAATCCAAATATACCAACGAGTCCCAAATCATAATACAGACTCGCTCAAGACTTCAAAACACTCAAAACAACGCTAGAACTCGAAATCACACCCCCAAACCTCAAGAACCAAACTTAGGAATTTTAAGTTTTCTAACTTTGCTAACAACGTGCCGAACTGGCCTGAACATCTCGGAACGATACCAAATTTCATAGATTACTCACAAAACCTCCTACAAACTTGATCGTGTGATCAAATTTCCAAAACAACATCATACACATAGAATTAAACCTCAATATCCATGAATTCTATCAAATTTCATACAAACATCAAATTTCCCATTTTAAAAACACGTCAAACAAAATCCGATTTCAACCAAACTTTACAGAAAGTGCTTAAACCATATATAAGACCTGTATTGGGCACTGGAACCAAAATACGGGCCCGATACCATTACTTTCTAATCAGATTTCATTTTTAACTTCCTTAAATATTTTCAGAAAACAATTTTACTCAAAAATTCATTTCTCGGGCTTGGGACATCGAAATTCGATTTCGGGCATACGCCCAAGTCCCATATTTTCCTACGGACCCTCCGAGACTGTCAAATTACGAGTCCGAGTATGTTTACCCAAAATGTTGACCGAATTCAAATTTATTCATTTTAATATCAAATCTTAGCATTTTTCACAGACTTTCATATTTAAGTTGTTCGGCTATGCGCCCGGACTATGCATGCAAATCGAGGAAAATACAAATGAGGTTTTCAAGGCCTCGGAAGTACGGGATGGGTAATAACATAGGTGATGACCCTTTGGGTCGTCACAGCCACATGTGCTGGGCTTGACACTTCTGAGGACTATCGTCATTTTGGAAGTCATCTCGAAGATGGCTCATCTTGTTGACCCTGGGTATGAATTACTTCCTACCCGCTTGCCTCATAACTCGAAGAGGGGCGTAAGGGTATGTTACTCTTAAGACAATTAGTATTAGGAATGGTGCATCCCCGGAATGGGCGATGAACTCCTCTGTTGGAAACCACTCGAACATCCACTGAACCTGTTCTTCAGTCAGATTATCAAAGAGCTCGACCCATCCTTTGGCGTTCTCAGGCTGAGAAAACATGTCGGGGATGTAATTCATTCTCTTTGGATGGTGGAAAGCGATGTGGTCATCCCAAACTCTTCGATGAATTTCTTGTCGGTATTCACCCTATTGGAGATGTTCCATGAGCCAAAGCTGAAGTAGTAGATTGCACCATTCGAAGTGTCTTGCCCCTCGTTGACACTTTTACAAGGCTCGATATATGTGTGCAATGATCATGGGCATAATGCTAAAGTTTTCCCATCAGTTCCTTCCATTAGTGTCTTGGTTACCATGGCCAGTCTAGTGTGGGTTCTCTTCTTCTTTATTGGAAACAGAATCAGCCCCAAGAAGCAAAACATGAAGACGAATATTCTACGATGGATGTGTCCCAAAGATATGATGGCAAACTCGTCGTGGTAGGTACGGTATGATTTGTTGTGACCATAATTTTTGTACAATTAGTCAAAAGGGATGTATAACTTCTTTAAGCATGACAGTTCTGCATTCTTCTTCAAACCCATCATTTTGAGGAAAGCTTTGCCTGTGCGGTTCTCAGGCATTAGCAACCCCGGGGTTTCCCATACTAGGCCAGCCAACCCTCTTATTTCCTCCAGCAAAGGTGTCATTTCAATGTCCCCAAAGCGGAACACAGACCTTTCACAATCCCAGGATAGGGTAGCAGCCTCTATTATCATGCTGTTAGGCTGGATTTCTAGGAGAGATGGTAGATTGCCCAAGTATTTTCTGACGAGAGTTTTGTCACTTGAATTTAAATCTTCCCACCAACTTAGCAATCTTGGAGGGATGTTGGAAACCATGCCGAATCTGGGGACTTCATGCCTCATTTTTCTGCAAGGCAAACAAGGTTAGGCCCTTACCCCCACCAGACTCGACTATTTAACATCAACAATTAGCATAAAGCATTTAGTTCTCCAAATAAATGCACAGAACGTGATGATGTCCGTTTGGGTTTAGGGAAACCCAGTGGACTTTTGGATAAGGCAATCTTAAAAGCTATCGTGCGGACCACACTTTAGTCTGGCTAGGTTTGACCATGATGCATGAAACAACATAACGGAGTAAGGTTTCTATGGGGTTTTAGACTGGTACCCTCGAGCGGACAACTCAAGGGGGAAAGACACGGAACCATCGACTGCACCACTGATCGACTAGTTTTACCGCAAATAATCCTTTCCGAATTTAGGGGTAATAATATAGGAAGAGCGTAACCACTCATCAAGCATTTCTATGGTATTTTGTTTGGCACGAGTGGAGTATTAATGTTGAGCATGATTGTGCAATAATAAACAAGCATTAAAAATATGTCATCATGTATTTGCACGTTATGAAAGCAGTAAATACAACAGTTTATAATTTAAAAGCGGTTACAAAGGAAGGAAAAAGAAAAAACAAGTCAGTTACTTTTGAATAAGAATAAATGCTTAAAGAAATAGACAAGTAATTGCACATAAGGGAAATGGGTAGAGGTACAAATTCACAAAGCAATTTGAAAATGGTAAAATACTGAAAGTCCCCAGCGGAGTCGCCATGCTGTCACGCCCCCTCTTTCCTCGCGGAGATCGAGTTTATAAAATTTCGGTTAGGACAACTCTTTCCTTTTGGGAAAGGGGTTTGTCTTTTTGAGAGTCGCCACCTAACGATTTTTTAAAGGTGCGTTAGGACACCAAAGGGTTTCATTTACAACTACGTTGTTAACCAGATATAGGGTAAGGGATTAAAATTATCTTAAGTGGAAGGTGTTAGGCACCCCTCAGGATCCATAAGTGTGGTTCCCGGCCAAACGGGTTTCATGAATTTGTACGACTTAGCAAACAAACAAATAAAGGCTCAAATAAGAGGGGATTTAAGTCCTAAGCATGCAGATGTTTGAAAATAGTAAAGAAGGTAATTTTGAAAGGATTATGATCTAACCATATAAAGGGAATCCTAGGTTTATAATAATATGGATCACATCAGTACAATACCCGGTAATCACTCCTCAAAGAGGGGCTACACGTGGTATTAGCGTACCGGTCATCATATCCATATTCTACCCTTTCCCACCCCGTAAAGGTAATTAGAGCGAGTGTTGGTTAACGACCTCTATTGCATGTTGTTACCCGTCCCTTCCTATCAGTCCCGGAGGAATTTAGGACTTCTATCCTATAAGGGAGGTGCTAGGCAGACCCTCAGGTTTAAAGGTAAAACACTAAGCAACAAACAAGAAACATATAGGATTGCAATTAAGTGGGAACACAGAAAAGAAGAGAAAAGGCACAAGTATACCTCCACAGGTAGTACACATAAACAACATGACTCATACACAGTTAAGGTCCAGATTCAGGTTCAGATCCTAAGCATGGTATCTAAGTGATAACACAAAGACAGATTTATTGCATAACTCAGAGAGGAAGTCTTAATCAGGCTTGCCTACTGGTTTTAAGCATGCTGATAGTTGAACACTAATCACAAAGGACAGTTCTGCTTTTATTTATTTAACTGATTTCCTAAGACTTGCCTAGGTGTAAAATAACATGCAGCAGTAGTTAGACTAAGTTTTGTCAACCGAGTATGAATGAAATCCTAAAACACGGTATCTAATGCATAGATAGGGATGCAGAATGATGCATATGCAGAGTTCTAAGCAGTATTTCTAAATACTCACAACATTATGCATGATTTCAGAATATGCAAGAGTACAGTTTGTTAGTGTTATCCTAGGGACATGATTTCTAAGTGTACATGGCAGCGTAGAGCATGATTGTGACGTACTGGTTATTTACACATTTTAACGCAGGATTTTCTAAGTGATATGATAGTGAGATGGACATGCTGAAAACAGTAAGTGTAAGTCCTAGGGAACATGATCTCTAATGCATGAAATGAGTCCTAAGCATAGTTTCTATTGCGCAAGTAGGAATATAAACCTAATAACATGCTTTCTATTCTTTTAATAGCTAAAGCATGTATGGTTACCCCTTCCCTTTCCACTATCCATCCCCAAAGTTGTTTACAAGTAGTTATTACAGGCCATTTGTATAAATTAAATAATTGAAATAAGAAAAAAGAATTTATGCTATAGGGAGCCTATTGATAGGCCCAGAATCTCCAGAATCCTCATTGCCATTAGTTCACAGCCTTTCATACAAATCCAGGCGTGTCAGAGTTCCCTAAGGATCTTAAGGGATCCCGGGCAATTCTTATACCCAGATTTTCATAACCAAATTGAGTAAGTGCAGTGTGGAATGGCCAGCCTTTGTATGTCAAAGTTCATAGGGAGCTCAAGGGTCCCAAAGCAATGCTCACACTATGGGGCAGAACTTAAAGGTCTAGGAGTATAGTGAGAGTGCTTGACATAGTTTTGAGAGAGTTGAGTTGGAAAACAGTTTGAAAATGAGTGGTTTGAAATAAGTTTTGGAGAACAGGGGACTTTGGTTTTAGTGAAAACAGTTTGAAAGAAAGGGATTAGGACAATCAACAACTCAGAAACACATCAGCATGCATAGTACAAGGAAGCAGTCACAAACAGGGAATAAGGGATTGGGGACAAGTAGGCTGCTCATGAAGCAGATTTGCATACAAGTTAATACCAGAGAAATACTAAAGTATCACAGAACTGTAACAACCACAGAACAATTTTCATAAAGATGTCCAGGCCAGAAACCTAACGGAATCAGATTGAGGGATGCCAAAGAGGAAGTACATAACAAACAGAGTTACACACAGATCCAGGGGAAAGGGTTACATCTTATGTTAAAAATTACATGTAACTAAGTGAAAAATACATTCTTATAGTGTTCTGGGGATCAGGGGTAAGGCAGAGTTCTAGTGAAGCATATAAGAAGGCAATAAAACATGCAAAAACTAAAGGGAAAAGTATAATCACATTGGTAAAATAACAAATTGGCATGCTAATTACAAGGTAGATAGAAGAACCACAAGTAGAAGCATAATACAAACAGAAGGAATTGCAATATTAAAAGAAGCATGTTGTTTTTTATGCTTTAAGTTAAACTGGAAAATCTTCCAGTTAAATGAGAGAATAAGTGCAGAGTGAGGAGTAGTAGAGTGAAGAACAGTAGAGTGCAGAGCAGTAGAGTGTATAGTTGCTCAGTTTTTGCTTGCAGCCGACTGAGAATAGCAAGTAACCAGCAAGAATAACAAGAGAGAATGTATATGTGTGTGAAAGAGTTCAGAACAATGTACTGTTCGTGTCTTTGCTAATGAGAGTATAGAGGTATTTATAGGTTAAAAACAGGCAGAAGAATAAGGTAGAACAATAGTTTCAGCAGTAGTTATGGGAGTAAACAATTAATTAGAATCAAATTGGTAAAAGACTTCCTTTAATTAAGGAGTCATACTCAAACGGTAATAAGCAGTGACAAATAAGGAAAGGAGTCATGTAAAGGTGATCTTAACACAATAAGGAAGTAGTATAAGTATGGTATAGGTATATCACATGTAAGCAAGGCCAAGTTCAGAATTTTATTTAAGGAAAATATATGTGAATTAATTTGACAGCAAAATCATTTATAGAAATAAGGTAAGAAATAATTTATATTCTGAAAATCAGTAAGGAGACCCTCGAGTGAGGTTCTAATTACAGGAAATCAATATCAATCAAGGAAAATATCACACATTAGCGGGATAGGCATGATACAAACAAAGAGAAACAGGAAATTAGCACGTCTTAATTAAGGAAATACTCAAAAATCAGTAGAGAACATTATGCAAAATCAGTGGAGTATCAATCATAGAAGTTCAGGAATTCACAAATAGAAAAGATAGCACTGATTTGTCACAACATTATGAGAATAAGTGCAATCAACATATAATAGAAAAAAATCAGAATTATGGGAAGACTAGTAAGGTAAAATCATATAGAAGTTAGGGATTCGTATAGAACGCAGTACGAATCACAGCATAGACATGATATAGGCAAAAGTAATCGAATCTAGAAACCCTACCAGGCAAACATGGTGTAAAATCGTAAAATCACGAAGTATTCATGAGAACACAGTAAACATAATAGAACAGGTAAACATATTATCGCAAACAAACTCAGAACCACTGATTGAAATCGAGAACTTTGGGGTTTCTAACAAAATGAATCGGACAAAATGGGGAAAACTCACATAAACGTTTAACATGATGAAAATCATAGGATAGTACTAAAAGTCAGAAAGAAACCATTTTTTTAAAAAAGGTTTTAAGAACCCTAGTACTTGAAAAATGAAAAATCGCTTGAAAAACAAAGGGGTTTTATGAGAGAACAAGTAAAAACCTCAGAATAAACATAGCATATCTAGGAAGATCGGCAGATCTTAGAACTAGGGTTTCCAGAGAAAATCCAAAAGAGAAGAGAGACTGAGATATTACTGGCGTTAGGCCGAAAAATGCAAAGGCCTTACTCGAACAACCGTAGGAGTCCGGAAAACATGGCATAGGACCATAGATGGGAGTGATTGCCTCGGGGTCGCTTGAAAATCTTCATCAGTGACACAAACGTGAAAGGTGGAGCCTTAGGGTCAAGGAGGGGTGAGAACCCCATGGTTTCCAGCAAGGGAGGTGGTGGTTGAAGGAGGCTAGGGATAGGTTGAGAGAAGAGAAGAGAAGAGAGCCTCTGAAGGGTGCGGGGTTTGGGAAAATGATGTAGGGTTAGTGGTCTTTAGGGTTAAAAAAGGAAAGGGCTTATTTGGACTGTTGATCTGGGAGATCAACGGTCAGGATTAGACTGGATAGATGGGTTCCGGGTTTTGGTAGGAGTTTATAGGGTCTGGTTCGGGTTAATTGGGTTGGAAATTGGTCTAGGAGTGGGTTCAATTTGGGCTATAATTGAAAGCCAAATTTGGCTATGATTTAAATAGCCAATTTCCCTATTTTAATTTTAATAAAATAATAAATAGTTTTTTATGAAAACAATTTATCTATACAAAAATGATTTAAAATGTATAATTATAATTTTAAAAATATAGGGGCCAATTTTACACGTAGAAGATATAATTATACATTAAAATGGGCTAACATTGTAATTATATGCAATTTGGCTTGCAAAAATACCAAATGTAATTATAAAAATTATATTTACTACATTTTGGTATAAGTATAGAGTTTAAATGAATAAATCATCGTAAAACTAATTTTGAAAATAATTATTGTGGATTTTATGAATAAAAAGGGGAGAAAATAAATCAATTTAAACCATTAAGATTAAGGGAAAAATTATAAAAACCTTGTGCATGCTTATATATGCACATATATGCCATTTTGAAGGTATTTATGCATATTTAAAAATATATAGGGAAAAATTGGGTATCAAAAGTCATCTCACCGCAGAAGTGGGATTGCACCTGCGGAGTGGGTAGAACAGAAGCGTGGGTGCAGATGCGCATGAGGGCCGCAGAAGCGGCCAACGACCTTGGCTTGGTTTCTCTCAGGTGCAAGACTTGGAGCACTTTTGGAGTGCCATCTTCATCAACTATAATGGGGTAAGTGATTATTCACATTCTGAGTTAAATACATGGTTTTTATATGGATTCAAGCATGAAAATTGGTAGAAATTGTGAGATTTTGAAAGAAACCTAAAATTTGGTATTTTTGAATTTTGACCACGAAATTGGACATGAAATTTACAATAAATGATATATTTGAGTGTTATGGGAAAAAATCTATTTTCAAAAATTTTCGGAATCGGGGTATGCGGGCCCGAGGGTTGATTTTTATCGACTTTTTGATCGGAGTTGGGAATTTTTTTAAATGATTAATTATGAGTATTAGAATATATTCCTTCAAATTGCTTCAAATTGCATTAAGACTTGAGACTAGACTTGTGTAGAGTGATAGACTTGCTATTGTATATATTCAATGGGCTTCATGATTAGTCGCGAGATAATTGTACTTCTCTTACGAATTTCTCCCATGTTATGTGTTCTCACTGAAAGGTTTCCTTTAAAATTTATAACTCACACGTCTATTCGTGAGTGGGGTCAAGGACCCATCAAAGCTTCTTATTCTAATGGGATCGGGTCGTTCGCCTCGGCAGGATAGATACATCTATAGTTCCTGTCGTTCGACCCTCGGCAGTGCGCACACTTCGATGGATCGGGTCGTACGCCTCGACAATATTATGTACCACATTCTCATGGGAGCAGTACGTTCGCCTTGGCAATAAAATAGATGTATCTATGGTTTGGAAATGTTAGGATGGATAGGGCCGTACGACTCGACTTTTCAATAAAATACTCTTATGAAATCGTGCATAATAATTGGCAAGAAGCCAACACATCTATGAGCTTTCTTGATTGAACTATGACGACCAATCTTGTAAGGTCCATATTATATATATACTCCGATTGAGGAGGTAACTACTAGCTGCGAGCTTGAGATATCTTTGAGAAGAGAGTTGTACCATGTAATTACACCTGTTATTTTCGTTTATTTACTCTGTTTCACATCTGTTTATTCCTATTGTATCTGTCTTATTAGACCTATTGTAAGTGTCAATGTCGACCCTCGTCATTACTTCTCTGGATTTAGACTAGATACTTATTGGGTGCGCGTTAATTGATGTACTCATGCTACACTTGCTGCACTTTTTGTGCAGTTACTTATATGTCTGATGATCTTTTGGGTGCAACAGCGCAGCTATTGCTGGGACTATATCATGAGCTTCATTCTATGTTACGACCCGCAGCCTGTAGAATCTCCATCAGAGTTATTTATATTATACTGTCTAAATTGTATTCCAGACAGATTTTGTATTTTATTATATTTCCTAGTTGATGCTCATGCACTTGTGACACCGGGTTTTGGGAGTTCTTACGGGTTATTCACTATTATAGTTCGTGTAAATTCTATTTCATTAATAAACATTATGATTTTAAGATACTAGAATGAGTAACTAAATCGACTAATCATTGTTGGCTTGCCTGACAGCGGTGTTAGGCGCTATCATGACCACTAGTGGATTTTGGGTCGTGACAGCTTGGTATGTGAGCGTTAGGTTCACTTAGGTCTCACGACTCATGAACAAGTCTAGTAGAGTCTTGCGGATCAGTACAGAGACGTCTGTACTTATCTTCGAAAGGCTACAGGGCTGTTAGAAGCACTTCCCTTCTTGATTTCCTCATCATGCGGTTTGATTCCATTGAGGCTTGTGCCTTTATTTTCTTCCTACTCAATCTTTCGCGATGTGAAGCGCTCGTTGTCAACTGGACATTGAGGAGTTGTATTGGTACTGCAAACATGGTGCAGGATTCTTTTCCTTGCATTTTCGGGCAGGTTATTATCATTGCCTAGCGGAAGGATGTTCTTTTGTTCCAGCTCAGTATCTGTATTTTTATTGTTTCGAGACTATGCATGAATCGCGATGATGTTCATGCGTTGTTATCACACAGTGTTGGTGTAATGGTAGGGTGCTCAGTTATGTGTTGAGGTAGTGAATGGATCGAAAGGGGATTTCTCAGTGCATGATTTAGAGGTTCATCATTTAATTCCAGCAAAGAAAAGGCAATCAGACTATTGATGTTTAGGTTTTTAGTTGAAGGGGTAACGAGACTTGGTATTTTCGAGCGTGGAGGAATTTTCATTGTGATGTGGTGTCGTCGTCCTTGTTTGAACGCATTATGGTTCTCCAATGTTATGGTCTTCTTTGAATTTGCCTTCGGGGCACAGTGTTATGAAATGGTGCCTAAGTGCAGTTGTCAGAAATAGCAGTGTGTGGCGGTTCAGGATCGAGTTGGTATTTCTAAAGTGATGGCTCGAGGAAGATGATCTTCCAGGAGGCTTAGAGTTGGTAGAGATTTATTAGCTCAGGTGCTACAAATATGGATTTTGATCCGATGCAACATTTGGGTAACAAAAAATGAGGAAGGACATGTATGACATGCCTTGCGGTGGTTGAATTACTAGCAGGTCAAGTATGAGAAGCAGAAGTCGAGAAGTTTCTTAAAAGAGATGGTTTGACCGAAGTGGGAGAGCTAGAGTAGCCTATGGATTCTTTTATAGAATAGCCACGTACCTTGAGAAACTGTAGAATGGTTTGGGAATCATGATGAAAGGCGATTTGGTCTACGTATTTTATTTGGGAATGATGGTTACTGTACGGAGAAAGATTGATTATGGCAGAAAGGTGTTTGCTTGAAATAAATAGAGGTGTGAAGATTTGATTATTGTTTCAGATGCAATATGACTTGAGTTTGGATGATATTTTTAACTCTTAGTTGATGTCA
Organism: Nicotiana knightiana; assembly: GCA_005239525.1. Lineage (NCBI taxonomy): Eukaryota > Viridiplantae > Streptophyta > Magnoliopsida > Solanales > Solanaceae > Nicotiana > Nicotiana knightiana. The sequence goes on from ML414835.1 coordinate 30,547, forward strand.
ATAGGGAATGAACAGATTTGTACCGTTGGTGGACAAGCATGGGCTCAGGAGGTTTACTGAATTCGTGGTAGTTGCACCCAGTGCAGTGTCGTTGGAAGATGTCGGCATGGAAGTTCACAAGTGGGTTATCTCGTTTGAGAAAGATAACGGTCGAGTGATGATGATTAAGCTTCTACAAAGAATTTTACTTGCTACCCAGCAAGAGGTCAGATATGTGATTGTGGATGATGGTTCAGAATGTTCATGGAAATCTTAACAAAAGGATTTCGAGAATTTGGCGGGTTAACGGTGCAAGATCATGTTAATTGATAAGGGGGAGCCATTTTGGGCCTTACTTTACGTGATGGTAGTTTAAAGCTAAGTGGGGGAGCCCCCACCGTCTACGACTGGATCGCGTGGTCGTCTGCTCGTGTGGTTTCTAGCTATCGGTGCATTAGTGAACTAATTATGACTAAGAAAAGAAGACATCACGAGTAATTCGAGAAAGGAACTTGATGAATGCGTGCTGAACTTCGTCTTATCGATTCAGGTACAGGTTTTAGGAAGACTCAGATTTTATGTTTTTTGTGGGAGTAAGGTGCAAGGAAAATGATTTAGCCGGTTGCTTCTTTGAGAGTGTATTTATGTGCTAGCACGGTGTTGGAGTTTGGTTATGTTTGGGATTAGGTCAGAGTGGATGACTCTCAACAACGGTCTAGTGAGTTCAAGAATTTAACTACAGTGCCTAAGGATTTTGGGTTCGTTGTGTGGTTAAGGATCGAGTGTTCGCAGTAGATTTCGAATGGGACTCGGAATGTTCTATGTTATCGTCGAATATGCAGTGCAATATTAGAGGAAAGAAAGAAATAACCTTAGATTCATGAAAGGTCTTTCAAAAAAGGTATACCAGTGGGGATGCTATTGTGCGCATAAGGAAGGTATGAGTTGGTTCATGGGTATTGAGATGATGTGGTCTTGGGAAGTGGTCACTCGGGAGGAGTGTTGTGAGTTTATTTATGATTCTTGAATGGAGCTACTATTACTAAGACAAGTCAAGAGTAAATTGAAGGGAGTTAGATCGGTTCGTAATTGTTTAAATCAATGTGATTGTAGTAATGATCAGTTCCTTCGGCGTGCGAAGTTATACATGCGGTTTGTGGTTGTACGTGCGGACTCGACATCCACCACAGCTTGATTGATTTAGGAGGTATTTGATTCAAATGACCTTGTGGTGAAAATGGATTTTTGAAAGAGTCATGGTGGTTTAGATCACGACTTGAGGGTTTTTTTTCTGCGGTTTGGGAATTCGGCTGTGTGTTGCATTGGTTCCTCTGAAATGAGCTAAGTGAAAGGTTTTCTAGCTAATGAAGTGTTCATTCTACTTCTAGCTCAATAGTTATGACTAATTATGGTCTTCTCGTGTAACGGCATGATAGGTGCAGTGAGTGGCATGGAAATTGAAAGTTGAGGATCAAGGTCGCGGTTCGATGTTGACAAGAATGTCACAAGCTCGGTTGAACAGGGGTGAATTCAGGTGTTCAGTGTAAGCTGGCATTTTCTCTAGTGTCATTGGAGAACGATGTTCTGTGTAAGAGGATTTGCGTATTGATTTGTGGGTTTTTGAATTGCTTTACAGCTTAGTACTGTTGGTGGTATGGAGATTTTGGTAATATCGCTAATATGAGAGTTTATGCCTGGAAGGCGATCTACTCCTTTGGTTGTGAACTTTGGGAGTTGTTCCGGATTTGGACGGCTTGATTATTTGCACATGTGTTGACATCCTGTGTAGGTTGTGGTGTTATATGAGCAGGATGGCTCTCGAGATACGGGTCATTTATTGCACCTTAGTTGTGCTTGGGTTTCATAGCGTATTGCGGTATCCGTCTCCCCTAGGAATTGTATAATGCACTCGATGTGCTTGTGATCGATCTTTGGGCATTTTGTAAGAACAAGCATTACAGCTTGATTTATATTTTCTTCTTGATTGTTGTGTGCAGATCGGGTGGCACGTCGCCAGAGGTATGTTTTTTGGATCGGGTTGCGCGCCGCAATGGTATCATGTTTGGATCGAGTTCCACGCCACATCGGTACCATGTGTGGAACGGGTTGCATGCCCCAACAGTGAGACGTTGATTATGATTACATATATTTGTTTCTATCTATTTTTTTTCTCATTCTCTAAGGAGAATTCATAGCATCTGTTCGACCATTTTATTCATTATGCGGACTGGGAAGTCCAATTCCAGAGGTCGCTTTTCCTTATGTATCACATTCGAGTTTGTAGCCTGTTGGCGCATTGTTGGCGTCATACGAGATCTTGCTCGGTGTTGTAGGTGGCTTATTGCCTGTGTACATTATGCTGGGTAAGACGAGACTATTAGACCTGAAATCATTACAATCGGATTTATTAAGGTATATCAAAGAGCAAATATCGTTAGTCAGTTAGAATGAGGTAATGGTCCTTGTCAGGAGGAAAGACTCCATAATTTGTTGATTCAACAGGTGGTTATGAGTTCCTACGCATCTCCTTCGTCGTGATAGTACCGCAAGAATTGGAACAGGGCTTATATGTGTTATGGGGTGTATTATGCGCTACGGATTCGTGAAATTATAGCTATTGTGGTCGGAGGATGTTATTATGGGCAACCGACTTATGTGGTGCATGGAGTGATTTAACCACAAGTGCACAATCATGTTTTGGTACAGTGTGTAGTGATTGATACAGTGTTCGTATGTTAGAATAAGATATTGTAAAGAAATTCAGAGGTTGGAATTTGGTTCTAAGGCTTATTGACTAAATAAAAGGGAGGATCTTCATACCAACTTGAGCTATGTGCTCCACTGGGTTGTGATGGCACGGTCTGTCACGACCCAAAAATCCCTCCGAAGGAGTCGTGATGGCACCTAGTCTCTAAACTAGGAAAGCCTAACATTAACAGAAATAACATTGATATTCACTAACTTCAAATTAGGTAACTCTGAACAATTACAATTCCCAAAACCGGTAGTACAAGTCATAAGCCTTTCTATGAGTGGTTGTACAAAATGAATACATCATTGTTCCAGAACAAAAGGAAACAATGGAAATAAGTACAATAGAAGGTGACTCTGAGACCTACGATTGCAGCAGCAAGTTTACCATGAGTCTCCACAGCAACGATCTGCACAGCTACTAACGATCAAATACCTGGATCTGTACAAAAATGTACAGAAGTGTAGTATGAGCACACTAAAGCGGTGCCCGGTAAGTATCAAGACTAACCTTGGTGGAGTAGTGACGAGGAACAGTCAAGACACCTACGGGTCAAATAAATTGAAAATGATATGATAATAAACTACCAAGATAGGGATAACAAAGAAATGTCAATAGCAGGGAGATATCAAAGTACAAACAGTAGAGATGATAAGGAGAAAATACGGATGGTAACGAAAGATAACCAAGTAAATTAACACCATCATGGCTGGAACACGGACAAGTAAAAATGTGCTCAAATGAAGAAGGCGATGTAACTCAATCAATCACACCATTTCTAATATACAATCTCGACCATCTCAATCCTCGGTGTCTCATATCATAAATCTCAGTTTCGTAACTGATCACGCTCAACTATGTCTTCTATAAAGACTAAACGGGCGTTGCAAATATAAATCTGGGGTATTAAGCCCAAAGTCGATCCCACGAGGAATTGAACGTATCAATTGA
>ML414837.1:4888-16072 GCA_005239525.1 Nicotiana knightiana
CTTATTTGCATCATGTGCATTTGACTTAGGGGACTCAACACAGGGGTTGGGTCCGTCTAGGACAGGTGTACCCAAAATAAAAGACTACTCTGATGCATTTTATTTGCTACGTATGAATTTATTTGTCACAGCTTGTGTATCGACCGGCTAAACCAAAATGAGTAGAAAAACCAAGAGTGACGTAGAATAGAGAATTTACCCTATTTTGAAAAATCCCCGTGTTTACCCCGAAACGCTGCCAAAATTTCTAAAAAAATAAAACATACATATATTAAAACAAAATGAGTGGGCGTATATTTTTAGTTAATCAAGATTTTTTCCCGAACTACGCTTTGTTTGATTCTCACTGGTGTGAGATACGTAGGCAACCCTCATCGGGTCCAACTCCATTTTTCAAAATCAAACAAATATAGCCTTAAATAAAATTAGGTGACGCCATTATAGCCTAATCACCCAAGTGGGGCGTTAGAAGGCCGTTTTGCAAGAATGGCCACCTGTGTTTTGTCTTTAAATTTCGACCTAATTCGCAAACACGGCTTTAAAAGGCCGTATTCGCAAAGGTGGTCCATTTTCTTTAAACCCTTTGCCCAAAATGACACTTTTCAAAAATTTTTCTGTGGTCTTAATAAAAAAAAAGAACCAATGTGCAGGATGAATACAGTTGAAAACATCCCCTTCAAAGCAGTCGAGGAAGTCCCTTTGGGACTCCATATGTGGTGGAGTAACTTGGGGGAGACCAGTAGACAGTCTGTTATAAAATCTTTAGGGGGACTTACTGGCCTTTTAAAGATCAAGTCGAGGTTGGACATCGTCGAGGCTCTAGTACCGTTCTGGGATCCCGCCCACAATGTATTCCACTTTTCGGACTTTAAATTAACACCCACGCTGGAGGAAATAGCGGGGTATGCTGGTCTCAATGACAATCTCAGAAGTCGGTACCAGTGGCGCCCAGGGCGGTGACTCCTCACAAGTTTTTGGATCTGTTGAATATTAGCCGGGACATCCAAGACCCACATTTGTCCGAAGGATTCTGCACTTTCTACTTTCTTTATAGACGTTATAGTGATCCCAAGGGTTATGAGGCTAACAACACTGGTCTAACTCACAAAGATCAGGCTAGATGGGAAGCCCGCCGGGGGCTAGCTTTTGTGGTAGCATTCTTGGGCACCTTGATATGCCCAAGAAGCGACGGATGCATAGACATCNGGGCGGTGACTCCTCACAAGTTTTTGGATCTGTTGAATATTAGCCGGGACATCCAAGACCCACATTTGTCCGAAGGATTCTGCACTTTCTACTTTCTTTATAGACGTTATAGTGATCCCAAGGGTTATGAGGCTAACAACACTGGTCTAACTCACAAAGATCAGGCTAGATGGGAAGCCCGCCGGGGGCTAGCTTTTGTGGTAGCATTCTTGGCCACCTTGATCTGCCCAAGAAGGAATGGATGCATAGACATCGGACCTGTGGGAATAGCAGACTTCATGATGAAAAATTCCAATGGCACACTGATACCGATGGTCTTAACCGAGATTTACCGTGCTCTAACAGTTTGCCAATCAGGGGGAAAATTCTTCGAGGGTGCAACCTGCTCCTACAAATCTGGCTGATCGAATACCTCTGTCACCGCCCGGGCTACATGAACTACGGCTTAACCGGTTTGAACTGCATCGAGGAACATGATACTCGCGTAAAAGGCCACCAATTACCTGAAGGCACAGAAGCCTAGCACTCATACTTAAGCTCACTGACTGCCAACCAAATCGAGTGGACGTTCGGATGGCTCCCGCTCAACAAGGTTATCAATATGTCTACTGAGGTTTGCTATCTCCTGTTAATGGGCCTGCGAAGCATTCAGCCATATGCTCCGCACCGGGTCTTCTGCCAGTTGGGGAGGCAACAGGGTGTTCCCCATGACGAGGATTTAAGCCAACAAGCCATTGAATTATGCCCAAGAGCTGCATTTCCTGTAGGCAGGGTCCGTCAAATTTGTAATGAGTGCAGGTTTTTAGAACCTCAAACTCATGTGAGAGACTTATCCAAAGGGGGAAGTGGAACCCGCCTACACCTCTTGGTACGGTGTAAGAGGCAAGGAGCATCAAGAGCAAGAACGACCCGCAAAGAGACCCCATGTACAACAATTCGCCGAGAAAACTCAAGAGCATTGGGTTTGGTTAGAAAAAGAGAACAGCTACCGAACCACCATAAGCAAATTGGAGGCCCAGGTCAGGGTAACCAAGTTCGAAAACATTCTACAAAGTGCCTCAATCGAAGGAGAGAAAAATAGATTAACCGAAGAAAATGAAGCCCTCCGGGCCCAGATACAGGAACTGAAAACAGTTGCTGAGAACCTAGAGAGAAGCAGGACCAATGAAAGGCTTATCAACAGCCTGAGGCATAAAGTATGTAGCTATGAGAATGAGTTAGACAAAGCCGAAGAAGAACTGGTCGAAGTTCGGGCAAGACTAACAAGGTGTGCGGAAGAAAGAAGAGAATTTGTTCAGAGACTGAAAAGGAAATATGACCAGGAAGTCGTGGGCTTGAAAGAAAAATTGGTCGTCGTCGAGAACGAGATGGCCAAACAGGCGAGAAGGTTTAAAACAGAGAGGGAACAGTGCTATGCCATCATGGCTCGGTTAGAAAAGGAGTTGCAGCAATGGCAAGAACGGAGTCACAAGGATGTCCAAACTTTAGAAGTAAGATCCCAACAAATCGGGCGCCTGCTTCAAGAGAAAGGTATTGTCAGGCGAAGAGTCCAAGAGATAGCTGACTACATCGTCACCAAATGTCAAGAATGCGAGGATATGACTCGGACCACAATAGTCTTTATATTTTCGAAAATGTGTGTCAAGTCTGTTTTGCAAACTCTGTAATTCCAAAAACGGGCTGTTAACTTTCTGTAATCAAAAGGGTTTATTTAATGAATGGAATGTTTCTTGGAATGAAGCCTTTAGAAAATGATATATGCATCTCTTTGGGTTTTGCTAACATGAACTACGCGATGGTCTAATTCACGCGGCGTCCTGATACGTAGGTAATCCACATAGGATTCGATCATAACCATAAGAAAGGAAACCAAGCAAGGAAGTAAATAGCAGACGCAATAACCAAGGAAAGGAAAAAATAATATCTGAAAGAAAAACAAACCAAGAGATAAGGCCGGGATGAAATACACGACTATGGAAAAGACATATAGAAAAGGATCAGGTGCATTGCATACCCCGCACGGGCAATTTGTCTATGTTTTAAAACTAACGTTTGTTGGTTCAATCTTAAAGGTAATTTAAGGTGGTTGGTTTTGCGGTAACCTGGCTTCCCATACTTACTTCACAAGATCGAAGGGGATCATAGAAATGACATCTGAAAGTCACCTGCCCATCGTCAACTCCACCGTGGAAGACCTAAACCCCGCCATCCCAACATCGGAGTCCGCAACAGCGGAAGAAAATAGGGCTCTGCGTTGCCGCATGCTAGAAATATGGGACGTATGGTCCAATGGTAGTGCCTGCGAAGCATTCAGCCATATGCTCCGCACCAGGTCTTATGCCAGTTGGGGAGGCAACAGGGTGTTCCCTATGACGAGGATTTAAGCCAACAAACCATTGAATTATGCCCAAGAGCTGCATTTCCTGAAGGCAGGGTCCGTTAAATTTGGAATGAGTGCAGGTTTTTAGAACCTCAAACTCGTGTGAGAGACTTATCCAAAGGGGAAGTGGAACCCGCCTACACCTCTTGGTACGGTGTAAGAGGCAGGGAGGGTCAAGAGCAAGAACGACCAACAAAGAGTTCCCATGTACAACAATTCGCCGAGCAAACTCAAGACCATTGGGTTTGGTTAGAAAAAGAGAACACCTACCGAACCACCATAAGCAAATTGGAGGCCCAGGTCAGGGAAACCAAGTTCGAAAACATTCTACAAACTGCCTCAATTGAAGGAGAGAAAAATATATTAGCCCAAGAAAATGAAGCCCTCCGGGCCCAGATACAGGAACTGAAAACAACGGCTGCGAACCCAGAGAGAAGCAGGACCAATGAAAGGCTTATCAACAGCCGGAGGCTTAAAGTATGTAGCTATGGGAATGAGTTAGATAAAGCCGAAGAAGAACTGGTCGAAGTTCGGGCAAGACTAACAAGGAGTGCAGAAGAAAGAACAGAATTTGTTCAGAGACTAAAAAGGAAATATGACCAGGAAGTCGTGGGCTTGAAAGAATAATTGGTCGCCGTCGAGAACGAGATGGAAAAACAGGCGAAAAGGTTTAAAACAGAGAGGGAACAGTGCTATGCCATCATGGCTCGGTTAGAAAAGGAGTTGCAGCAATGCCAAGAACAGAGTCACAAGGATGTCCAAACTTTAGAAGCAAGATCCCAACAAATCGGGCGCCTGCTTCAAGAGAAAGGTATTATCAGGCGAAGAGTCCAAGAGATAGCTGACTACATCGTCACCAAATGTCAGGAATGCGAGGATATGACTCGGACCACTTTCTTCTCAGCAATTATGATCTTCGTCCATAAGATAATGGACGACCTTTACCGCCTCCGACAAGACATAGCACGCAGGCCCGTGGCAAGGCCGAATGATGCCCCACCGGCCCCTGGAGCAACGGAAGCACTAATGTATTCTTGATATTTTCGAGTCTTTACTTCACTTTTCTAGTCATAGTCATATGTTGAGTCCACAATAGTCTTTATCTTTTATGTGTGTCAAGTCTGTTTTGCAAACTCTGTAATTCCAAAAATGGGCTGTTAACTTTCTGTAATCAAAAGTGTTTATTTAATGAATGGAATTTTTCTTGGAATGAANGTGGTCTGATTCACGCGGCACCGTAATACATAGGTAATCCACATAGGATTCGATCATAACCATAAGAAAGGAAACCAAGCAAGGAATTAAATAGCAGACGCAATAACCAAAGAAAGGAAAAAATAATAACCGAAAGAAAAACAAACCAAAAGATAAGGCCGGGATGAAATACACGACTGTGGCAATGACATATAGAAAAGGATCAGGTGCATTGCATACCCCGCACGGGCAATTTGTCTATGTTTTAAAACTAATGTTTGTTGGTTCAATCTTAAAGGTAATTTAAGGTGGTTGGTTTTGCAGTAACCTGGCTTCCCATCCTTACTTCACAAGATTGAAGGGGAGCATAGAAATGACATCTAAAAGTCACCTGCCCATCGTCAATTCCACCGTGGAAGACCTAAACCCCGCCATCCCAACATCGGAGTCCGCAACAGTGGAAGAAAATAGTTGCCGCATGCTAGAAATGTGGGACGCATGGTCCGATGGTAGGGAACCACCTAGTACTATCCCGGGATTCCCATAGATAATCCCCAGGGCAGGAGGGACGTCCAATATCTCAATAAGCTACCCGGCCACGCCATTTGGATATCCAACCATGTCGGCTCATTTTGCCGGAAGGCCTTCTGAGGTTCGCCCCCAGACCTTGTTTTCTGGTGCATCTTCCAACATTTTTACCGCACCACCGATCTCCGCCACGACCCCACTAACTATCTCCGGACCAAGTTTCAGGCCACCAACGTTCACGTTACAAACACCATCCGTCCATCAGGATACTACTCATGCTTCTCCCAATGCATATCTCCAACAAACTCAGCCCGAGTTCACTGTGGGACATGATAAGAAAAGCTTCGAAAATGAAGAAATAACCCGGAAAATGAACAGTATTGAACAGAGCCTCAAAAATATACAAGGGCTAAGCGGGCAGAAAAGTGTCTCTTATGCAGATTTGTGCATGTTCCCTCACATCCATCTGCCTCTGGGGTTCAAGACTCCCAAGTTCGAAATATATGAAGGGCATGGAGACCCCATAGCCCACCTGAAAATATACTGCAACCAACTCAGAGGAGCAGGCGGGAAGGAGGAACTTCTCATGGCGTATTTTGGAGAAAGTTTGACGGGAATTGCATCAGAATGGTACATGGACCAGGATATATCCCGTTGGCACATATGGGATGACTTAGCCCGGGACTTTGTCCCACAATTCCAATACAATGTGGACATCGTTCCCGGTAGAAACTCACTGTCCAATCTCAAAAAGAAACCCTCAGAGAGTTTCAGGGAGTACGCCATCAAATGGCGTGAGCAAGCATCCAGGGTCAAACCTCCAATAGATGAGGTTGAAATGGTGAGATTTTTTCTACAAGCACAAGAAGCTGATTACTTCCAGAATATGATGTCCGCCATCGGCAAACAATTCGCAGAAGAAATTAAAATTGGAGAAATGGTGGAGAACGGGTTAAAACTGGTCGTATTCTGAGTCAATCTACCATAAGAGCGACCTCTCAAGCCATCCAAAGTGGGTCCGGGGTTGCGACCAACAGGAAAAAGAAAGAAGAAAGGGCCATGCTGGTTTCCGATGTCAGGAAACCTCGACAATACCCACGCCCATTTCCTAAAGCCTCCCAGCATTACTACCCTCACCAAGATACAGACTATGCTTCGCCCCCTTTTCCCTATGCGGTAATGAATGCTCAGCCACATCCCAGGCCGCCACAACAATACAATCAAAATAGAACTCCACCCCCGAAAAATAACCATCATCCCCCACCTCCATATAATCAACGCCCGCCTCAAAACAGCTACACGTACAATGCCTACCCTATAGAGCCACCAAGGAGATTTAATTTCACTCCCATCGGAGAGCCGTATTCCAGTCTCTTCCACAATTGATCCAGATGGGGCTCCTGCAACCCCTACCTCCAACTGGGCAGAATCCCCAATCACCATCATATAGACGGGGTACCAGTTGTGCTTACCATTCCGGAGCAGAAGGGAACGACACGGAGGACTGCTGGAACCTCAAAAGGGCCGTGGAAAATCTTATAGAACAAAAGAAAGTGGTTTTAAGGGACGAAGAAGCTCCCAATGTGACAAATAATCCACTGCCCGCCCACAATCATGGGCCCGTCATTTGCATGATTTGCGAGGATCGGGATTTCAATCCAGCTCTAAAGGCCATCATCGCCATCGCAGATGTAGAAAGAAAACCCAAGACGACACCCAATCCGGCCAAAGAGATGAGAAAGAGCAACCCCGTCCACCATGTCACAGAACAGACTGAGACTGGGACAAACAAGGGACCCTCTAAAGATGTTGTCCTTCACATCCCCAAAGCACATAGGAAAGAACAAAGTGTTTTGAGCCCTCCCAGAAGGTTACAATTTAGCAGGGCAATAACAAATGGCTCAAAAATATATATCCCGAAGCAGACGTATGCGGCGCGGGGGCCAATAGTTTCACCCAGGTTGAATGAGCCCGTGGTTATTAGCCGCGCGTTGAAAACTCCCATAAAGAATTCTATCGCCGTCCCATGGGATTACCGCCGGAAAGTGGTGCATACAAAGGGAAAGAGATTACCGGGGATACAAGCGATGTAAACTCTTCAGAGAAATACCTCGACCCGGAAAAGCTAAATAAAAGCAAGATGAAATGTTTTCCGCCCAAAAGGCCGATCAGTGCTGGAGAGGCCGAAGAATTATTCAAGAATATTAGAACCTCTGAATACGCCATAATTGAGGAGCTCAGGAAATCCCCCGCCTCGGTTTCGCTTCTTTCATTGTTGGTGAATTCGAGTGTGCATCAAAAGATCCTGATCAAAACCCTCAATGAAGCATATGTTCCGGCCAACACCATGGTCGAGAAAATGTAGAGGATGGAAGAACAATTTTTTGAGGTCAACCAGATTTCGTTCAACAAGAATGATTTGCCCCCCGGAGGGGGCCACCCACAACAAAGCTCTCCACATAACTGTTAAATGTGAAGGTTACTACGTGAAGAGAGTTATGATGGACGGTGGGTTTGGGGTTAACATTTGCCCTCTATCAACCTTACAAATAATGGAGATTGGGACTGAAAGAATTAGGCCCAACAATGTGTGAGTCCGTGCATTCGATGGTATCTAAAGGTACACGATCGGGGAGATTGATCTGGTTTTGACAATCGGCCCTGTAGACTTCGAAGTAACATTCCAGGTCATGGATATGGATACTTCCTACAATTATCTCTTGGGAAGGCCTTGGATCCATGTGGTAGGGGCAGTGCCATCCACTCTCCACCAAATGGTTAAGTTCGAATATGAGGACGAGGACCAGGAAATCGTGGTCCTTGGGGAAGACGAGCAATCCATTTACAGGGACCCGTTAGCCCCATGCCTGGAAGCAAGAGAGGGCAGCGAGCACATAGTCTACCAGGCTTTCGAGATTGTGGTTGCAGACCAGCATGAGGAAGGAACCCCATGCCCTTAACCCTTCCTATCAAACGCATCAATTATGGTCTCCAACGACATGATCAAACATGGATACACACCCGGAAAAGGGCTCGGGGTGTCTTTGCAAGGCATTAAAGAACCCGTCACCTTGCCTGTCAATAAAAAGTTTTTCGGCATAGGGTTTCAAGCTACCCCGGACGATGAACAATGGGATGACCAACGCAAGAAAAATGGTTGGGTATTGACTCAGCCAATCCCACATATCACCGCGTCATTTACCAAGCCAAAATACGTGGAAGAAGAAGAGGAGGTTTTCACGGTCGAAGAAATAGAAGAAATATGCGGAGCAATAAGGCAAATGTTGTACGAGGCCCATATGGTCCAACTAGGAGAGGGCCCCAGCACTGCCGAAGTACAGTATATGGGACCTGATGCAAAGTTGCAAAACTGGGAGGCTACTCCATTCCCCGTCCGACGGGAGTCTCGGTAGTTCAGCTTTTGCCGTCCTTTCTGCACTATGAGTTATTTCAGGGCGTAACTCAAGTTTTAAATTCTTGCCTTTAAATTTCGATGTAAACCCTCCTATGTTCAAATTCAATGAAATGAAATCAAAATTTCATCGTCTACTATTCTTTCTGATTTTTGTTTACTTGTCTTATTTTTTCAGTCCTAATAATGCGGCTTTAAAAAACATGACATGCTTGTGGACTCCCTGCTCTGATCCGAATACGTCGTCTAGCCTCGAAATAATGAATCAAGAACTGGAATATGACGAAGAAGAGGCTTTTAGGGAAATAAATCGAGAATTAGAACAATTCGAGAATAAGCCTAAGCCNCCATGCGGATAAAAATACTAAAGACGCCTTGATTCAACTCCTATTAGAATTGAAGGACGTATTTGCTTGGTCCTACGAATACATGCCCGGATTAAGTATGGACTTGGTGGTGCATAAATTGCCCACCTACACCAATCATCCACCGATCCAACAAAAGCAGAGGACGTTCAAAACAGACATGAGTGACAAGATAATAGAAGAGGTCGCTAAAAAACTAAAGGCTGGAGTAATCCGAGTTGTCCAATACACCACATGGCTAGCCAATGTGATTCCGGTGCCTAAAAAGGACGGAAAGGTCCGAGTATGTGTCGACTACCGAGATCTGAATAAAGCCTGTCCCAAAGATAATTTTCCGCTGCCAAATATACACATCTTAGTGGACAATTGTGCCAAACATGAGGTGCAGTCTTTTGTCGATTGCTATGCCGGATATCACCAGGTGTTGATGGATGAACAAGATGCAGAAAAGAAAACCTTCACCACACCCTGGGGAACATACTGTTACCGAGTCATGCTGTTTTGTTTAAAGAATGCTGGGGCTACTTATATGAGGGCCATGACCGCCATATTTCACGTCATGATGCATCAGGAGATTGAGGTATACGTGGATGATGTGATCGTTAAGTCCAGAACCCAAAATGACCATGTGCAACATTTGAGAAAATTCTTCGAACGCCTGCGCAAATATAATTTGAAGTTAAACCCAGCCAAATGCGCTTTCGGAGTTCCATCCGAAAAATTACTGGGATTTATAGTCAGTCGACGGGGCATCGAGCTGGATCCAACAAAGATAAAATCCATCCGGGACCTCCCACCCCCGAGAACCAAGAAGGAAGTCATGAGTCTGTTGGGTAGGTTGAATTACATCAGCAGGTTCATCGCTCAGTTGACCTCAACATGCGAGCCTATATTCAAGCTATTGAAAAAAGATGCGGCCATCAAATGGACAAACGAGTGCTAGGGCGCTTTTAACAACATCAAAGAATATCTGTCAAATCCTCCAGTGTTAGTCCCACCAGAACCAGGGAGGCCTTTGTTCCTATACCTGACGGTGCTAGAAAATTCCTTTGGGTGTGTTCTCGGGCAACACGATGCGACCGGGAAGAAAGAGCAAGCCATTTATTATTTAAGTAAGAAGTTCACAAGCTATGAGGCCAAGTATTCTCAGTTAGAAAGGACTTTCTGCGCTCTAACATGGGTGGCTCAGAAGCTCAGACATTATCTGCTGGCCTACACCACCTACCTCATCACGAGGCTGGATCCTTTGAAGTACATATTCCAAAATCCAATGCCCACCGGGAGATTAGCCAAATGGAAAATCTTGCTCACAGAATTCGATATTGTCTATGTCACTCGCACGGCTATGAAAGCTCAAGCATTGGACGATCATCTAGCTGAAAATCCGGTCGATGATGAATACCAGCCTTTAAACACTTATTTTCCGGATGAAGAAATCAATTCCATTGAATACCAGCCTTCCCTATAGGCAGCATGTGGAGAATCTTAGTAAACGATTCAAAACAATCGAGTTCAGGTATATTCCTCGGTGCCACAATGAGTTAGCTAATGCCTTGGCCACCCTAGCTGCAATGCTACCCTATCCAGGTAATGTTCGCATAGACCCTTTGGAGATCCAAATCAAGGAGAGACATGGTTACTGCAACATGGTCGAAGTAGAGTCCGATGTCCAACCATGGTATTATGATATTAAAAGATTTTGAAGACAAAATAATATCCCGAGAAGGCCAACGGGGACCAAAAGAGGACCATCTGAAGGCTCACCAGTAGTTTCTTCCTAAGTGGGGGAGTACTGTATAAAAGGACACCCGATCTAAATCTGTTAAGATGTGTAGACGCCAAAGAAGCCAAAAAGATCATGGGCGAGGTCCACTCAGGAATATGCGGTCCCCACATGAATGGGTACGTCCTCGCGAAGAAAATTTTGCGGGCTGGATATTATTGGATGACCATGGAGAAAGATTGTTTCGGTTTCGTCCGGAAGTGCCATAAGTGTCAAATACATGGTGACCTAATCCATGCGCCACCTTCAGAACTGCATCCTATGTCAGCACCCTGGCCATTTGTTGCTTGGGGAATGTATGTCATTGGGCCAATCG
>ML414837.1:16227-26244 GCA_005239525.1 Nicotiana knightiana
GCCGCAAATCTAAACAGTAACTTGATGAGAGAGGTGTGTGCACAGTTCCAGATAACACACCGCAACTCGACCCCTTACCGGCCCAAAGAAAATGGCACCGTTGAAGCAGAAAAAAAAACATCAAGAAAATTTTCAGGAAAATAATTCAAACATCTAGACAATGGCATGAAAAGTTGCCTTTTGCATTGTTAGGATACCGCATGACCGTGCGTACATCGGTGGGAGCTACCCCTTACCTATTGGTTTATGGCATAGAAGACGTGATACCCGCTGAAGTTGAGATTCCTTCCCTTCGGGTTATTGTCGAAGCATAAATTGAAGACAATGAGTGGGTCAAGACCAGACTAGAGCAATTAACTCTGATCGATGAAAAAAGAATGGCTGTAGTATGTCACAAACAATTATACCAGCAAAGAATGGCCCACGTTTACAACAAGAAAGTGCGACCTATGAACTTCGAGGTAGGGCAACTCGTTTTAAGACGTATCCTCCACACCACGAAGAAGCGAAAGGAAAATTCGCCCCAAATTGGAAAGGTCCATACATAATAAGGAGATTGCTACCAAAAGGAGCGTTATACCTGGGAGACATCAAAGGTAATGACCCCAAAAAGGTATTATGTTTGATCCCCTATATATCGGCAAGTGTTTTCTGGTTGGGTTGACGAAGGCTTTCATTCTCGCTACCCAAACACCATTAACCCTTTTTTTTGCAAACCCTTTGAGCCGGTTACTCTTCTTTGATTACCCTTGAAAAAAAAAAAACAAAAACAAAATTTTTTCCCTGAACTACGTTCGACTTGATTCCGAAAGGATACGTAGGCAGCCTCTCCCTGAGGTTCAGTCACACCAAAACAAGAATTTCACACTTCCCCAAGAGTTTAAATTGGGGCAAATGCTATGATCAACAACGTTTGCACATGAAAGTTTTCAAAGCTGTAGCTCAATCGAAATTCTTTTCGCCAAAAACCCTGTTCAAGACCTTCCGATCAATCGGCATAAATGTCTAAAATTGGAAATACAGTTGCTCAGAGCAGATAAAAGCAATAAGAGAAATTAAAATGAGTGAGTCTTATCGGTGAAAACCCACACGGGCACTGTAAGGCGACGACGAGTAGAGAAATTGAAAATGAGAGAGCCTTGTTAGTGAAAACTCGCAAAGAGCACTACAAGGCGACAGTAAGAAGAGAAATGAGAGAGGTTAGTAGGTGAAAACTCGCAAAGGGCGCCACTAATCGAGAAGGATAATTGATCACTATAGACACAGTCCGGGGCAAGGTTTCTACATCTCGAGGTGATAGTTGTGATGAATTTTCTTAGAGTCAGACGGTGTACACGGATCAGGCATCCAGTCCAAATGGCATGTCATGTTCATTGAAGTCCGCATGCACTCCAGATAAGTCCTTCTTTCCTTTCCTCGAAAGGGACACCTTTTGTTCAAATTCGTTGTCCATCATGTCCTTTATTTTTCTTTTGAATCCCTTTGGTCTAACTCTGCCTGGAAACTAAGGCAAAGAAAAGATGGCAAGACTGATTTACAGGGCTCTCATTTGGCACGGGCTAATATGCAAAAGGCACCCAGCCTCGTCAGGGGCATCGAGTCGATCCCGACTGGCCAAAGCGGTCGATACTTTAAACTTAAAGCCGTGAAAGGAGGAAATCAAATTGAAGCGCCTATAAGGGCGATTGGAGTTGAAAAGTTTGAGCCCCGCCTAGCTAACCATCTTGGAAAGGTTTGAAAAGCCAAAATATTCCAGATGACCTAAACTTACAGTTGGAAGAAAAGTCAGAAAGGAAAAGCCAATAAAGGCGAAATAAAGTTGGAAAGGTTAAGTCCCACACGACTAACCATCACAGCAGAATTTGAGGGGCCAAAACTCCTCCCCAATACTCTGAAAATCCAAAAGAAAAAGAAAGTGAATAGCCCACAAAGGTAAAATAAAATGTTGGGTCCCACGTGACCGATCGCCATGGTGAAATCTGGAAAGCCAAGGTCCCCGGGATTAGAGATAAAACCCAATCCCTAGCAAGAAAACAAGCAAGCAAGTGATTGAGATCTCCGTCAAAAGAACGAATTGTCCTTTGCTTGAAAATAGGAAACAAGAAACAGGTGCAAAAGCAACCGTGCAAAAGGCAGATGCAATAAAAAAGAATCATGCAAGAGCTAGAAGGAACTCTGCAGCATTGACTCCAAAGAAAGGGACGTTTCCTCCAAAAATCTTTTCCCGCGTATATAAAATAATAATAATAATAAAAAAAAAATAATAGAAATGAAGTTGAATGTGATACGACCCTAAAAGTAGTATAGGATCCTCAACCCCTGGCCAAACATTTTCCAACCAAGGATACCCCAGTCCTCAGTTGATGCCAACATCGGGTCCCGCACCCAAGCAGACACCGGGATAACCTAGTGATCTCTTCCTCCTGACAACAGCATAACCTATTGATCACTTCCAGACACTGGCATAACCCAGTGATCTCTTTTTTCTGACAACAGCATAACCTATTGATCACTTCCAGACACTGGCATAACCCAGTGATCTCTTTTTTCTGACAACAGCATAACCTGTTGATCACTTCCAGACTCTAGCATAATCTAGTGATCTCTTTTTCAGGCAACAGCATAACCTGTTGACCCCCCCGGACACCGGCACAACCCGGTGATCCTCCTGACAACAGCATAACCTGTTGATCACGTCCAGACACTGGCATAACCCAGTGATCTCTTTTTCAGGCAACAGCATAAACTGTTGACCTCCCCGGACACCAGCATAACCCGGTGATCCTCCTGACAACAGCATAACCTGTTAATCACTTCTAGACACTGGCATAACCCAGTGATCTCTTTTTTAGGCAACAACATAACCTGTTGACTTCCCCGGACACCCGCATAACCCGATGATCCTCCTGACAACAACATAACCTGTTGATCACTTCCAGACACTGGCATAACCTAGTGATCTCCTTTTCAGGCAATAGCATAACCTGTTGACCTCCCCGGACACCGGCATAACCCGGTGATCTTCTTGAAAATAGCATAACCTGTTGATCACTTCCAAGCACTGGCATACCCCAGTGATCTCTTCTTCAGGCAACAACATAACCTGTTGACCTCCCCGGAGACCGGCATAACCCGGTGATCCTCCTGACAACTGCATAACTTGTTGATCACTGCCAGACACTGGCATAACCCAATGATCTTCTTTTCATGCAACAGCATAACCCGTTGACCTCCCCGGACACCGGCACAATCCGGTGATCTTCCTGACAACATCATAACCTGTTGATCATCTTCCAGACACTGGCATAACCTAGTGATCTCTTTCTCAGGCGACAACATAACCTGTTGACCTTTCCAGACACCGGCATAACCTGGTGATCGTTTTCTTGACCACGGCATAACCCGTTGATCCTTTCCCAGACACCGGCATAACCTGGTGATTTTTTCTTGACGGCAACATAACCTGTCTATCTTTTCCAACATAGGGTTTCCAATCCATAGTTGATGTTACTTTTTAGGCATAGGGTATCCACTCCCTAGTGTACAATAATTCCGGGTGCACGGCTCCCGGCCTTTCGCCACTTTCAATGATAAAGTAGTATAGATTTTCTTGCAATAACTCACAAAATTTCCCAAGCGAAAACTGGGGTTAAAATTTTGTTCGTTCATTTTGATTTTGTGCAGATTACGTTTCTAGAACATTGGAACCTGAGACGACCAAAAGGTGAAGTTTCGATCCAAAATAACAAAACAAAAGAAGAAGGAGAAGATTGAATCCAAAAGTGCAGATATGGAGAAGATATGGACTATTAAGGACGAGATTGAAGTCATCCGTTCGTCATATCCTTCCTTGGTCCGAAAAGCGAAGGGATGAAACCAACATCTGCGGCTAACAAATATCAAGATCCAGGTCAGAGTTAGCAGAAGATCAAGACTCAAGAACATGTCTTAGATAGGAATCTTGTAACTAGCAGCTGATAGGTTTAATTGGTCTGTCGTTTTGTTTACTTTGGGTGTAACAAGGAGATCCGCAGTAGTAACAGCAACAACTGCTGTTACTACTGTTTATATACAGAACTAGCTACTCGGTAGTCCTAGCTACCAAAACATCCAGAACTACACTGACCTGATTCCTTTATAACCAAGGATATGTAGGCAACTTTTGAAGCGGGGTTCGGTCAAACTTTTCAAAAACGCTTCACATGGAGTATGCAAACGGGTAAAAGTCGTTCATAACTGCTCACTTTGTCTTTGCCCGAAAACTCTTCGCGTTTCCGAGCAAAGAGGGGCAGCTGTGAGCATGTCATTTTTCACCTACTAAATGCTCCTACAAAATTCGATAAATAAATTAATTTCATAGATTTTTGTTGAATTTCAGTGTTTATTTGTGAATTATTTGCATTGCATGAGCATAGTTCATCCTTTAAAAATTTATAAAGTGATAAATAACAATAAAACATTTTAAAACTTTCATTGTTTGACATAATTGGGGTTTTTATAATTATTTGCATAATTTAATCATTTTTTTTAGAAAATTATGAAATTGGTTCTTTAAATAATTATGGGTACTAAACTAATGGGTTTGCTTTATATTACCTCATTAATTAACATATAATTAAATAAAATCAGTTTAAGACTGATTAGTACATTATTAGAGTTTATTTAGGTAATTAATTAACCTAAGTATCTTTTAAAAAAAAGGGGAGACTAAATTCGGACCTGGGCTTAAAATCACCCAGGCCCAATCTGCCTCTACAAACAGCCCGGGACCAAGCTAATTGACCCAATTCCTCCCAACCCAAACGGCCAACCCAGCCCAATGTCCCCACTTAATAAACGGCTCCGTTTAAGCCAGCCTCATTTCCAACCATTGGATCTTCATGATCCAATGGCTTACAACCCCCCAAGCCATTAATATAAAACTGTCCTAACTACCCCTCCCTACACCATTTGCAAGTCTAACACCCTACACCCGTCTCTCTCTTCTCCCTCTCACCCCACAGCTCCTCCATCCTGCTCCGCCGGCCGAAAATCGCCTCCGGCGGCGGAGCTCAACCAAAGGGCCCAAATTTTTTACCAGTTAATCCTCATCCTCCAGTCAACCCCGTCCTGTTATTAGTTTCTTCAAAAACCACCCCAAAAACCTTCAATCTTAGATCTAAGAATCCAGAAACCCTACTTCACCCATGCTGACTGACTCAGAGACCTGCAACAGCTTCTACCTACATTGATCGATAGCTCTCGTTGAGGGCTATTGATTCATGTGAGTTGAAGTTATTTTCAAACCCTGTTGGAGTCCGGCAAGGTCCGGCGACCTTCAATTTTTCCGGCCAATTACCTTTAACGCGTATCTCCTCTCCTCTTTATTGTTTATATACACCATTAAAACAAAAATCATGTTAATCACTATTTTCATTTATGTTTTTTTGTATGCTCAATCTGTTAATGTCTTCTTTTACCTTTTTCTGTTTTCTTCTGTATTAGTTTAGCTTCGAGATTTGTTGTCATGCATGCTTTGATTAGGTAGCATAATTGATTCATATTCAGGTTATTCAGATTGTTTATTTACTGTTTTTCCCCAAGTGATATGGCCCTCTTTTCGATTATTTGCGTCCTTGCTTACTTGAAAAGGTTAAATTAGGTTAGTCGATTGGTTTTTGATTAATTAGGTTAGTACTTGGTTCTGAACCAGTGAACGGTCATGAATCAATCAAGGTGACAAAATTTCTAAAAACACCTAGGTTTAATAATTAGCGAAGTCTCTAATTTTAGTCAAAGTAGTTGATTTGAATTAGCTGAAGTAAATCAGTTAACCTAAGTTTAAGAAATTAAACTAATTGACTTAAATTAATTAACAAGCTATTAAACTAGAATTAACACCTAGTAATGAAATTAACTTAAACCCAGGTGACTAATAAGTATGGTTGGAAACCAACTCTAAGAACCTAATTAACTAATTAAGCTAATTATCTAACCTAACTTCCTAAAAAGAGACTAGACTCCTAATTTTATTAAGGGTTAAGTATAATTTGCTAAGTTAGAATTAACCAACACTAGTTAACCTCAATCTCAAAACAGGTCCAAAATCAGTAGGGATTAAGCACCCTAATTAATCAAGTCTAACAACTTAATTATTTTTATTTGATCTAAGACAACTAGTTAGGTTCAATTGTGCATTTGAGTTAACTAAGCTTCAGAATAATTGATTCACTTAGTCTCACATTTAAATGATTCCAACTTCTTCAATCTAGAAATTAACTTAGGTAGCTTCTTAAGTATTTAACTAAAAATAAAATCTGTTTAAAACAATTAGTTTGAGGTTAATGGACTAAAACAGATTCATTTAACCTAAGTTAAGAGAACTGAGTTGACTAACCTCCATTAAGTTTAATTAAACTGTTGATTAAATGACTTAAACATAGTATGCAAGCAAACTCTAGGCATTTAAACAACTAACCTTTAATTAATTAACTCAACCTTAGTTAAGAACAACTAGTTGTCACCCAAAGGGACCTAACTAGTGTTAGTTAACTATAGTTAAATAATAACCCAAGCAAGTCTAACCCTGGTTACTTAATGGTAATTTCAGAGACTTCAAGGGGGCATATTAGGTATTGTAGGTTAAGAAATCAGATTTTTAAGGGTAGAAAGGTCTTTTTCTAGGGCTGGAATGTTCTGAAAAGGAGCAGCTGTCCCAAAAGGATAAGGGTGACAGTTGCCTTGTATACTATTGCAGCTCTTGAAATGGGAATATACCATAGGATATCCCATTCTCAAATATTCTATAAATAGACCTCCTTCCCTTTAGACTAAATGGGGGATTTTTTTGGACTCTTCTTTGAACCTTTTTTGGACTGGAAAATACAACTCTTTTGACTACTAAAAGACTTGAAAAAACAGAAACAGAAAGGGATTGCAGTTAGGAGTGTGAAAACAATCTGAACTTAGTCTGTCTTGTAGCAGTGGTTTTCTTTCCTAAAGGACCTATTTTTGTTGTTGCCTTTATTCAATCGTTTGGTATTCAAAATCATCCTTTTCTGGATTTCTTTACTGTGGTTTTCTTGCTGTTCGCGGGTGCTATTTGTGGCTGCTGGGTTTTTCTTCTTCTTGCTGATTTCCATCTGCCTGACCTTTATTTGGTCATGTTCTTTTTGTTATCTTGCTCTTAAAGGTATGTAAGCTGAGTTTGTTTTATGAAATATAAAGATCTGAAATCCACTGTCTTTCCTCCATGAATCTGTATTTTTATTGTCTTAAACCTATTCATGTATAAACTTATGTGACAAAGATGTGAGGCATGTATATAGAGTATTACATCATATTTGTTTAGTTTCTAATCTCTGAACTTCATATAAGTCTGCTTCAATTTAAAACTGTCATTATATGATTATGTAATCGAGGGGTTGTTAGAAAACAACATCAAAGGGTAATGAACTTAACCTCTAATGGTTAAGTTCATCCTATAAAGATGCTTAAATATTGGTCTGGTTAAGGCCTTAGAAATCTAGATATTATTATGAAACAACACTAGGGTAGAAGAATTTGACCCTCTATAATGGTCAAATTCACCCCATATTAGGTGCTTAAACAGTAGCTTATCACCCTTTAAGGGTACAAAAAAGGGTAATCAATAGGGGCTTTAGAGTAGGGAATCTGAACCCTTCAAATGGTTAGATTCACCCTCTAAAAAATGCCAAAAAAAAAAATTCAAAAATCACAGAATAATTAGGAGATGAATAGGACCTTTATGGAGTTGAATCTGACACCTTTCTATTGTTAGATTCAGTCCATAAAAGGCAAGAACCTACTCTATCAAAAATGGTGTAAGAACATCATCAAGGTTGAGTCAAACCCCCTTTATGGTATGACTCATCCTGCGAATGCTTAAAAGCCTATTGGTACTACTCTCCAAATAGCAATTTTTGGACTTATAGTTAAGATGCTCTTATTTGTGTCCTCTTGGTCATTAAAGAGACTCAGTATGTATTTGTCCATGGAGACCTAAACTTAGGCTAATTTTGGCATGGTGGGATTAAAAGTCTGACCTTTTCATGGTCAGATTCACCCCATAAAAGTGTTTAAATAGTGGTCTTAGGCCACATATGCCTAGATGTATTGTCAAAACAACACTAAAGGAATCAAATCTGACCCTTATAATGGTTAGATTCATTCCTTGGAGTGTACATAAAAATTCATGCTATTTGTGTTTTAAATCACTGATGAAATGCAGGTTTTTTCAAAGTTTTCGAAGTACTGTTAGCTCGCACGGGAGTAACAGCTGTTTCATTCTTTCTTTTTTTTAGCATTATTCATTTGTTATTTTTTTGGAAATTGTATTTCATAGTAAATAAGCCATGTAATTGTCTCTACAGATTTTAAGGTTTGTAAAGATGGACTGGACATTCTAAATTAGCATTTAGCTTTGTTTCCCTATTTCCCCATTTTCTTATTAATGTGAAATTCTCTCAAAACTGATCCAATTTACTGAAAATGGCCCAATACAGTTTCTCTTTTCCTCAAAATTCCCCTAATCTATCTTAAAATTATTTAATTCATCCCTGCTGAAATTCGAAACATACAAAGTACAGATTTTTCTATTTAAAGGCATTTCACATAAGTTTGTATTCAGATTAGTATCCTTGTAAACACTTACTATGGTTCTGAAAAAAAATCGTTCTAGATTCCATGACTTTCGAAAAATATACAAAACAGGAATGTGCGATCCAAAACGATTTTGATTCATCTCATATCCTTCAAACTTTCTGAATTCGCAACAATAAATGTATAAACGTTATCAAACAATACTCAATACTTATGAAGGCATGTGTCTAGGCTACCTGAAGTTAATGAAAAATCATTAATTTAATATTCTACTATAGCTAAAAATGTGCACTTGAACTTTTAAAAAAAAAAAATGTATAACTTGTAACTTAGTAATTTGTTGAATCTCTTGTAAAACTCCATGTGTTGGCATGTTTTGCTTCATAGAAATATATAGTTCTTATCTCTTTTATAACTAGCTACAATTAGGATTGGCCAAAGGTTTAAATGGTTGAATTGGGCTAAAATGCGGGCATGGCCCAAATGTCCGTCTTTTTAGATTAAGTGAATTTAGGCCTAAAACAATCTTCTACACATACTATAGGTTGAAGAATACTTCTGGTAGTGTGAAATTTAGTAGACAATCAAATATTACCTCAAAATTACCCTACACTACATTCGGGTGTGGCAACTCGTGCCCCTGATCCTCAACTCCAAACAATAAATAAAATTATACATAGCAATCACGGGTGCATTTCATGTAACGTGTTTGCGATGTGTCTAAAAACAAACAAGTGTACGCCATCGTAACTTGTCCAAGATAAATACATAAACGTCCTAATTGATTTTAAAACTGAAAATGCTCCCTCAAGTGGAAAACATAAAGAATTAAATGAACATCGCCTCAAATAGGCATTATAAAACCGTCACGACCATAGTCTTGACTACGTAATCTACACTCGGGTGCGAACAACTCATGTCCCCGTCTTCAACTTCAAATTATAATAAAAATCACATGTTGTAATTGCGGGTGCATTTCATGTGGCGCAGTTATAATGTGTCCAAAAACAAACAAGTGCACGCCATCGTGACTTGTTTCAAGATAAATCCATAAAAGCGGCCAAAAAATGAAAAAGACTAAAAGCACAATAGGTTTAAAACATATAAATAATCGGATAATTAGGCCAAATATTAATAGATAAGCGACCGTGCTAGAACCACGGAACTCGGAAATGCCTAACACCTTCTCCCGGGTTAACAGAATTCCTTACTCGGATTTCTGGTCGCAGACAAATTAAAACAGAGTCAAAATTTTCTTGGTTTGGGATTTTTTAAATAACACGGTGTCCCGGAACATCGTCAAAAAATTGGGTGGTTACTCTGAAAAAAATAAATAAATCCCAAATCCGAATAATGTGACTTAAAGTGAAAAAATTTCCTTATTACCCCTTCATTAATCCGGGGGGGGGGGGGGGG
>ML414839.1:0-43673 GCA_005239525.1 Nicotiana knightiana
GCCCTTCAATCAACTACAACAAGAATGTAGTTGAACAAATAGAGTTTAATCAACCAATCAAAGTTGTATTAATATCACAATAAATTCATCCCCCAACGGGTTCCACCAAAAACCTAGATTAAGAAAATTAGCTACTCATGCTCATAATAATCAACTCTAAAATAACTTGCATAATTAAACTACAAAGTAATGAATAAAAGCTGTTAAAATCAATGTTTCGCTTCTCTAAGTAGTATTCCACAGGTGTTTCTTGTCTCTAATGGCATCCCCCCTTCAAAGTTGTGTTTTTGGGTCTATTTATATGTTTGGGACAAACCCTAAACGTGTAGGAGACTTCTATTCAAATTGGGAAACACTTAAAATCTTCAAAACTCGGATTGGACTAGACCAGGGACCTGGCTTTATGGCCCAAACGCCTGGATAAAGCTAGGCCAGGCCTGGCCTTAAGGCTCAAACGCTTGGATAACGCCTGGTCTTACCAGGCTTTATAGCCCAAACGCCCAGCTATAGCCTGGTATGACCAGGCTTTACAGCCCAAACGCCCAACTATAGCCCAGTGCACTCCTTTTCGCCTCTTGAGCGTATTTTCGACGTTTATGCATCAATTTAGCTCGGCTTCCATCTCCAATTCACCTACTCATGAAATAGACTCCATTAGGCATATACGGAGTGTATTTTTATCATTAACGCAAATAAAATGTAAGTCATATAATGTGTTAAACCATGAATTCTAGCCACACATCAACACTCCACACTTAAACATTTGCTCGTCCTCGAGGAATCAAACTACACTCATGTACACAACTTATTAAGCAAATCCCTTAACACGTTATACCAATAATTTTTAAAACAGTTCAAGCACAAAGGTGTGACATCCTCGCCTCAATAATCGACTCACATATACCATGCTTTATTCACAATCCACTCACTACTCTAACATAGAGGTAAACAACATTACCTTTCCTTCATGAATCATGTTCCCTCACCAAATCAAAGAGCTAGTTCCACACACAATGAAATTTAAGAACACTTAGGAACTCAAGATAGAAAGAATTCACTCACTCTCAGAAATAATATTCATATGCCACAAATGATGCACCATAGGCTTGCCCGTAGTG
This sequence comes from Nicotiana knightiana, assembly GCA_005239525.1. Taxonomy (NCBI): domain Eukaryota; kingdom Viridiplantae; phylum Streptophyta; class Magnoliopsida; order Solanales; family Solanaceae; genus Nicotiana; species Nicotiana knightiana. The sequence continues at coordinate 1,119 of ML414839.1, forward strand.
TACTACTCTACTAATCGAGCTCATTCAGTCTAGGATCAAGTAGGACTTTATTTGGTTGTAATGTAGGCTGCGGGACGGGTAGGATACATTTAGATATAAGAGTGACTACACCTCCCTAAGCACTTTAATACATATACTTTAGCGCTCAACCTCAAACTTATATTAAGCCAAACTCCACCTTCACATCAATGTTNGTTTTTCCTTCTTTTTCTCTTTTTTTTCCTCAAGTGACTCTGACTTTTCAAAACAGTGCACCTTTCTCCTTATTTCAATTATTCCCCTCAAAAACCAACCTACCACCCCACACTTTAATTTTTCCATATTTCATCACATTTCTATGCTTACGAGTGACAAGGTTCAAATATATGATCGGTTCAAAAACAAAAGGTATGGCTTGTAATGTGGTTGCCAAAGAAACAGGATTATAGGCTCAACGGGGTTAACTACGATACATAACAATTAGGTGGGTAAAATATATATAGCTGACTCAACAAAGAAATGCCTATATCACTTTCAAGACTGAACAAAACTATTATTTCACTTTGCACACACACGAGGCAAGTTCTAGACATCAAATGCAATACACATAATAACCTACAAACCCCACACACACATGGCACATAACTCACTCAGGATTGGATCTATCACGACACTCCAGTCAAAGCAGTTAAGAAAATTTAAGAATCCACGATTTAAGGTATTTTTCCTGGAGTCAAAAAATTGAGCCTAAGCGTCACAACCAAAATACTGACTATTCTCAAGGCATCACAAAGTTCCGAGATATTGCTGGCCGGCGGGCTCTCTCTTTCCTCTACGTGTAGTGACTCAAACTCGAGAGCCTTTGGCCATACCCCTTTTCCATCAAGTGCTAACACCCAATCTGCCAGTTTTTCATTTTTCATATCATCTAGATCCATCGAACATTCAGTAAAAGGGTCCCCAACAGTCTGGGACGCATCATATTCTTCCAGGATCACGTTCACGGAATCAATAAGAGAGCAGTTGACGAACTCACTTGGTCGCCTCATAGACTTCTGCACGTTGAACATGATTTCATCATTTAGCCTCATCTTAAGTTCACCTGTCTCACAATCGATAAGGGCTCTGCTTGTGGACAAAAATGGCCTTCCCAAGATTATGGGAATTTCCTCATCTACTCGGCAGTCTAGGATCACAAAGTCCGCAGGGAACACAAATTTCCCCACTTGTACTAACACATCGTCCAGAATACCCGACGGTCTCTTCACCGTCCTATCTGCAAGTTACAGTAACATGGAGGTGGGCTTGGCTCTACCAATCCCCAGTCTTTTATATATGGCCAGCGGCATAAAATTAATGTTGTCTCCCAAGTCACATAGAGATTTGGCGAAAACTAAGTTGCCAATGGTTCAAGGAATTGTAAAACTCCCTGGGTCAGACAACTTTTCAGCAATAGGATGCGTCACCACCGCACTACAAGTCTGAGTAAGGGTGACAGTAGCCAGATCTTGGAAGTCAAATTTTCTGGACATCAAGTCCTTCATCATTTTAGCATAGTCAGGCATTTCCTTCAATGCATCAATCAATGGGATATTTACCTGTATCTGCTTTAGCATGTCCAAGAACTTTTTGTACTGTTCATCCTTTTGGTATTTGGCCAGCCTCTGAGGGAATGGAGCTGGCGGTCTCTTTTTCCTAGTGATTTGGGACTTTTCTTTCTCATCCACCACCTCAACTACCGGCTCCTGGGCTATCTCCACTTCTTTTGTAGTCTCACTTTGTGCACTGGGTTCTTCTTCAGTAGGTTGCACTGTTACCTTGGTCAAGTTTGTTGAATCATCAAGTTCAATCGGCATGGGTACCNCTATACTTCAATATTTTTAATAGTTGCATCATGTACATCTACTCTCTCACTGATTTTGGCGTTTTGCCCAATAACCTGCTGCATCATAGCTTCTAACCTGGAGAACCCATCTTCTTGCCTTCCCCCTTGTTGATGATGAGGAGGGTAGTATGCTTGTTGTTGATTTTGATGGTTATAACCTTATGGCCTCTGATATGGTGCTGCATTACCTTGTGGTCTCATGACACCCATATTTCCACTGTTCTACTGTTGGTGAGGTGGTCTATACGGTTGAACTTGCTGACCCCCAGCTGCATTTGAAGAACTGTGACTGTTCCATCAAAACCCTAGATTAAGGAAATTAGCTACTCATGCTCATGATAATCAACTCTAAAATAACTTGCATAATTAAACTACAAAGTAATGAATAAAAGCTATAAAAATCAATGTTTTGCTTCTCTGAGTAGTATTCCACAGGCATTTCTTGTCCCTAATGGCATCCCCTCCCTCAAAGTTGTGTTTTTGGTTCTATTTATATGTTTTGGACAAACCCTAAACGTGTATGAGACTTCTATTCAAACCAGAAACACTTAAAATCTTTAAAACTCGGATTGGATCAGACCAGGGACCTGACTTTATGGCCCAAATGCCTGGATAAAGCCAAACCAGGCCTGGCCTTAAGGCTCAAACGCCTGGTCTTACCAGGCTTTATATCCCAAACTCTCAGCTATAGCCTGGTATGACCAGGATTTACAGCCCAAACGCCCGGCTATAGCCCGGTGCACTCCTCTTCGCCTCTTGAGCATGTTTTCGACGTTTATGCATCCATTTAGCTCAGCCTCCATCTCCAATTCACCTAAATATGAAATAGACTCCATTAGGCACATACGAAGTATATTTTTATCATTAACACACATATAACGTGTTAAACCATGAATTCTAGCCACACATCACACCACCAGTGAGCGCATTGATGTTGAGGGATGGATTTTCTCTGGGCATGGATTGTGTCCGAAGTGGATGTTTTGTGAGGGATGGATCGTCCCTGGACATGGATCTTGTCCGAGTGTTGTAATCCGGAGATGGACTTTCTCCGTGGGGGCTGGATTGGCCTTTTTCCTCAGTACAGAAGGACTACGGTCACCAATGATTATGTACATTCCGGGATGGACCTTTCCCTGGGCCTGAGAGCCATATATGGTACTGAGTAGACTGTTGTGTGAGGGTTTTGAGCACTATGTGCATATCCACACTGGTTTCATACATATATTTTATGATGGCATGTCGAGTATACTGGAATACTTGGCATATTTACTCATCCTGATAAACTATTAGCATGTCTAAATTCTGTATATTGTTTATTGTAAAATTTAGAGGTTTTGTCTATCACTACTTCTCAACCCATAGTTTGGATTCATTACTTCTGAGTTGGTGTACTCACGTTAACCCTTGCACCTTGTGTGCAGATCCAGGTACACTGGGACTCGGTAGTGGATATTGAGCAGCGGTCAGAGTTTTCATTGGAGTTGTCGAGGTAGCAGCTGGCGATCGCGACCTCGTCTTCTCTTCCTTATTCCACCTCTTGCACTTATTTTGAGACTATGTTGTCTATTTATCTATTCTTTATTTTTTTTTTATATATAGCAGCTCATGACTGAGTGACACCGGATCTGGGTTGGAGGTTTTAAATTTAGTTTTTCAAATATTATTTTTAAACATCAGATTCTTAGTATTATCAATAAATTCGTTTAAAAATCGTATTTTTACTGGAAGTTTGATTTAGCTTATTTAAAAAGGGCGGCTTGCCTGGTTCCACAAAAGGCGCCATCACGACTCCGAAATTGGGTCGTGAAAGAAACCCATCTTCAAAGCATGTAAACACACATACATCTTCAAGAACTTTCTTCTACTTTCTTCAAGTTCACTCTTCGAAAAGTTAACAAACACATAACTACCAAGGTTACTTTCTCTCAATTCATTGGCATAAGCAGTGGCAGACCCAAGTGGTGGCTAACGGGTTCAACTGAACCCGCTTCACCAAGAAATCATATTGTGTCTATGTATAAATTATGATTAGAATTGTGTAAATTTTGTATAAATATTTATTTGAACCCACTTGACAATTACTATTTTACGACTAAAGTTATATACTTCTAATATTGAACCCGCTTGCACAAAATCCTAGGTCCGCCACTGGGCATAAGCCTCAAGTTTATTGTACTCATTTGAAAAATTACCATCTAGTGACTCCAATACCATCCTCTTTGCCCTCTTGCGCTTCCAAATGATTAATATTTAGCTAAAAATTATCTTCAAATCTAACATCATCTTCCTTACCTTGTACTTAGGATTATCTTGGAACTTCTTCTTGAAATAGTGTGCAATGGTACTAAAATCAACAGTTTTGTTATCAAATGAAGTGCTACAATTATTTTCAGCATTTAAAGTCTTGATTTTAACCCCACCGATCTTTTCTTTTGACATTAAACAAACAAAGGGACAACCAACAATATCACAAATATACCTAAGCCTTTCTGTGTCACTCTTCTCCAATTTCAGTATTTTCTTGTTAGCAAGAGAATTCAACTTCATACACTTCCTAACTTCTGGTATGTCCTTAAAGGACATACTTTTGTATAACTCTTTGTAGTCACTAATTTTTTTTAGCTATTTCCCTTTTATTTTGTGCTTTAAGTGCTTCTAATTCTTCAAAATTGTATCCTTCAGAATCAGTACCAGAGTCATATCCTACATCACTTAAGCTACAATTAGCACCAACATCATCAACAATTTTATTAGATTCTTCCTCATACTGTACAATATTGGGAATAGAGTAAATAAGGGTTCACATTTATCTACACCAAATAGGTTAACTTCATTGAATTCATTGCATATTAACTTTTATAAATGTCTAATACCATATTCCCCTTCAATCACACAAATTTTAACAGATGGGGCAGCAACTATAAGTTGTTGAACCCCTTAAAATTCTAGATCATTTGTGAATTTATTCACTATGTCTATGTTTGAAAGTACGTCGGAGTCATAACCTGTCTAAGTCTTCACCAATTTTTCTGTGTAGTGAACTTCACGCTCAGTAACCCAATCCCCATCGTAATTGAATATTAAGTCGACTAGCACATCTCCAATAACCTAGCAAACACAACAAAAATATACCACTTAGAAAATATAAAATAAATCATGTAAAAGTCAGAAGTGAGAAAAGAATAATTAAAGCCAAAAAGAATAAATTTTTATGATAAGAGGACACCCTCCCCCCTCCTAAATAAGAATCCAAAATACCTGAATACTTTAATCAGATGACCACATAATTGGAGACCATCGTTGTTAATAAACAATGAGAAAGTGCATAATCTTCAGACAACACAACTATATTTTATTGACAAAGACAAAAAATAAACGCTACATAACCCCACAAAACAGAGAAGCATAGAAATCATCATTGTAGACGCGTGATTTTTGACCCTCCCCGAACTATTATACATCTTAGAGGTTAAATATTTAATTTAGGTCTAATATCTCCATTTTAACTAGTTTTAACTCTTTTACTTAATTTATCACCAAAAAAAAATAATAATTTCATTTTAATTAAGGTATTAGGTATTTTAATAGTTATTATTGTTAGGAGTTAATATTTTAATCTAGTAGAGTTAAATGGCCACTTTTTAAAGGTAAATTTGGCTAAAATTTAGCCAATTCGGACCTAGCCCAACCCCTTGGTCCAAATAACCCTTAGCCCATAATATAATATGCCCTAATTTCTCTAACCATCAGATTTTACTATCAGACCTAAAGAGGGACTCCCTAATCTTCAACACACTTGAACCTAGAAAAAAAAGGACCATGGCTGCCGCCTAGGACAACCACCAGATCCCCTTCCACCAACCCGCCAGCCCCCTTCCTTCCCCATCGCTGCTCGCCGTTTCCCCACCCCTCTCAGCGCCGCCGATCTCAACAACTCTAGCCACCGCTAACACCTCTAGCCATCCGCCTTTCCAAACGATCCCTTCTCCAAAAAAATAGCCAGCAACTCCGGCCGCCTCCCTTCACCAACCAGTCGACCACCGGCGAAACTCCACCACGCCGGACAACCAACCGAACCAGAAGCAGCGGTCAGATTTCCCCCATCACACCACCAAACTGCCGCCGCTTCCTGCCTCTTGCCTCTCAAACCTTCACGACCACCATAACCACCACACCTCTAGTCAACGTTGCCGTAAACTCCCTTCCCCAAAACTATTAAACACACACACACACATACCGGCAGAGTTGAAAACAAAAAAGGGGTAAGAAAACGCAAAAATAACAGAGATACAGATATCAGCCGTCTCTTCTTTCGATCTGGATTTTGGGTTAAAATGGAGTTCGATTGAAAAGTCGCTTATTTCGGTGGTGTTCAAGGTGTCGATTTCCGTCCGATTCCTGTTGCGATTTTCTCATTTGGAGTTCGGAACCAAAATTTTGTAATTGACTGCTACTTCCCTTCTTATCAAAAGGATTTTGGCCTTAACAGGTTCAGTCCTTTTATTCTGTTCTTGTCCTAAAAAATTACCATTGCCATCATTATCATTTTTATTTGTGTTGTTTATATGAAGTTTAATTGCTGATTTGTATTATAATGGTTTATTTGATTTAAATCTGCTTTTGCATTTACTAGAAATTTGTGTGACTGTTCTGTTAATTGAATATGGAATGGTAAAATTGTAAACATATAACTTATTCAGTTCCTTCATACCTTTAACAATGTAACTGTCTTTAAGATTAGGAAATGATGCAAGACAATCCAAGGAGTAGGAGATTTTAACCTTGATTCTGTAGCAAATAATTTGGTAGACTATTAGGGATAAATCATGGTATTAATGTTTAACCTTTTAATTTAATCTTAATTGCTAGTATGTTGTAGGCGCGCATCAATAAATAAACTATCGTGATTGCGTACACGTACGGGTGACATAGTTACGATGCCAAAAATAAAATCAAGGTACACGTTCGCGTGACTTTGGAAAAATAATATAAAGGGCTATTAATTGTGTGCACGTACGCGTGACATGATTTTTAGCGCATCAAATAAAATGAGTACACGTACGCGTGACTCGTCTTAGGATAATTTCTTAAAAGCGGTAAAAGAAAAAATACACATAGGTCCTAAAAATGAGTAATTAGATAATTTGAGCCAAGTATGAATCACTAAGCGACCGTGCTAGAACCACGGAACTCGGGAGTGCCTAACACCTTCTCCCGGGTTAACAGAATTCCTTACCCGGTCTTCTGGTTTCGCAGAATTTAACACAGAGTCAATTCTTCCTCGATTTGAGATTTTAAAATAACCGGTGACTTGGGACACCATAAATCTATCTCAAGTGGCGACTCTGAATAAATAAATAATCTCATTTCGATTAGTCACTTTAATTGGAAAAACTCTCGTATTACCCTCTTCCGGGGTAGTGAAAAAGGAGGTGTGACAATCATAACCACCAATAAGTAAACAACAAAGACCTAAACCATGTATGCAAAGACTAGAAACTGAAAAGAAATAAGAATATATAACTGAAATTGCAGAAATTTAAGTTGGATGTTGATGAAACCCAAGAAATCGAAACCCTAGAATAAAAATCAAAAACCAAAATACACTAAAAAGATGAAATACTAATAGAAATAATATAGCATAGATCAATCACTTTAATGGAGGAAGGTATTACCTTTATGGCATTTGTTGTTAAAATCGTCAGTCAACAGAGAAGAGAGGCTTAAAGAGTTCTAGAGAGTGAAAGACAAAGAAGAGAAAAAGATTGAAATGGGTTTATTTTGAGTTATATTTTACGGGTAATTGGTTTGGGTATCGGGTAGTATGGATCAGGTCGATTAAAATGATACCAGGTGTAAAAAAAAGCACGGATGAGTGCCATGTATCCCCTCTGTCCACTTAAGGATAAATGTATGCGGATAGTAAGACGACTGAGAGTTTTATGGTTGGATAGTATAACGGAAAACAACCTTAAACAATTTATTTTAGTAGAAGGACATATCAGACCATTTTTCATTAGATAAATCTTCTCGCTTTTGCCATCTCTGGTAAATTTTGTCACTTAAAAATCACTATACACACTTACACAGGGAATTCTAAGATGATAAAATATCTTAACACCTCAGCAGCAAAAGCATTAGTTTCATGCAGCAAAAATGCAAGCATTAGTTTCATGCATCTACTAGATGCTATTATGAAGAAGTAGGACATAGTCATAATGAATATAAAGCGAAGCATGTGATTAATATGAAAATATGAGGATAAGTGCAGATATACACGATTTTGGAGCCATAATCTAAGTCATATCAGCATTGCACAAAAATTATAAATTTTATCCACTTCGAAGCACACTTCAGTATTCGCGTCCTACTTTAAGATTTGAAGTTCGTCGATCGCTTCAAAATGCAATTTAGAATTGAATCTGAAGTTGTTATATCGCTTCAAGTGAAACATCGGAAATCAGATCTGAGGTTCTTCAATTGCTTCAAAGTGCAATTACAAAATTAGATGTAAAGTTCGTCTATTGCTTCAACGCAACTTTAGAATCGAGTCTGAAGTTCTGCTATACTACAAACACAACTTCAAAATATATAGTGCAAGAATTCAGAACTGGTGGAGTTAAGATTAGGTGGTGGATGGACAGAGTTTGGTGGTCCAATTTTGGCTTTGGAGATCAACCCTGGTATTTTCAAGTGGTTTCACGGTGGAGCTCGTGACTGATTTCAGGTGGTTTCTATGGTATTTGGCAGTTCGAATCTAGTAATGAAATGGTCAGGAAGAAAGCAAGTTAACACCTCCGTACAACTCGAAAGAGAAATTCATGACATGCATTTAGCCAACAATCGACATTGGTACCTATAGACCAAAAAAATTGATAACAGGTAAATCTTATTACTTTGTATCTCTATTTCTCTCTTTCTCTCCCTCTCTCTCTCTCTCATCATATTTGATGTTTTATACGTCAATACCACAAAAGAGGGGGGTGATTTGTGTGGTGTCCAATTTTCGAGTGTTGTCGTTATAGAAGGACCTGGTTCTTCTATGTGTTCCAACTCGTACTGTTGCAGAATAATAAATGCAAAAAAGTAAAGAAAACAGAGATTTTTACGTGGAAAACACCTGACTGAAAAGGTAAAAAACCACGACTTACTACTCAGTAGGATTTTCTCCAAACACTTCACAACAACAATGAGCCAAACATCATTTACAAAATAAACTCTTTTGTAAACCTAAGGATTAACTCTAACCCTTTGTGGCAAACTAGCCTCTAGCTATTTGCGACAAACTTCAAGTTAACTATAACTTGAACACTCAGTACCTATTACAATTGCTTCTAGATAAAGCTGAAAGGTACAATTTGTAATCACCTACTACAAATAAACTAGACTAAAAGAAAACAAATGGAACTAGTTCTTCTAGTTGGTTCAAGTAGCTCCAGATTCGCACTATCTAATTTGGCTCGAACTGGTTGCAAAATTTCTTCACGAATTTTGCTCTCAATTCTTGCTAAATTTCTGTTTTTGTGCGTCTATATACAATAAGAACAATCTGCAATTTATAGGAGTTAGTAGATAAGGAATTAACTAGAATCCTAATGCAACTCTTCCTTAGTAGAAGAGTTCTAGTCAAACTCAACTCTTAAATCCTTCCTTATCTTAGATTATGTTCTTATTGAATAAGGAGTCATTCTCCAATTTCGTTTTTGCAATCTTTTCGATCAGAAGATATCTCAATTTTACCAGAATACATTTATCTCATGCATGTGCATCTCATGTGCCTTTAACTCTGCTGGTCTATGTCACCTATGATGGACCTGGTTCATCTCGGAGTTCCTTTGTCAATCCTCAAAACTATTTCCTTTCTTGGGCCAACAAATTCCCCCTTTTTGATGATGACAAATTTTGTTCTTCAGGCCTGTTTCAGCTTAGTCCAACATTGACACATATATGAGTATTAAACATTTATCACAAATAACCATGTTCATTAGGTTATAAATATCACATGTTCAGAGCATAACCTATCTTTCCTCTTTTGGCATCATCGAAAAGTTGCAAAAAACAAATTGTGTGAATCCCAGATTTTTAACACTTACTTATGGTCATTTGGGAACTGCATATGCAATCATGGATTAATCATCAATAATCAACTAAGAATTAAAACTATCAAAGAAATATAGACAATGAACAAGAGCAAAAGAAGCAAACTTCATTGATAGAGAGAATATGATTCTGCCACAATCCACAAAATGAAATAAAAACAGTTAAAACATGAGCAACAAACAAACAAAAAAATCGCGAATCTGGGTCACTGAAAATTCTAGGCAGGGCTAAGAAATTAAAGGTTGGAAAAACTGTAGACTTAATTCATTTAGCCAAGATGGATGGTTCAGCAGACTTAGAAACAGATGAAGACTTCTTTGAGGAAGTATTGACTTTCTTGGGCTTAGGGGTCTGAAACTCTACCTCTGCCACTTTTTCACTTTAATGGACCAGGTCCATCTCATCCACTTCAACAGCCTCAACAACCTTTTCTTTCCCTTTTTCCACTCTTTTCTTCTTACTCTCCTCTAAAGCTCTCTTCAACTTGTCCTCACTTTGCTTTACCTTGCTCCTTGTAGTTCTTCCTCTTGGAAGAGAAATATTAGAAGTCTCAGAAGGAGCAACTTTTCTTTTCTTACTTTCTCTTGATGTTTCAGACGTTTGAGCTTTAGGAGTTCTTTTCTTCTTTGGATTGTAATTATCGCCTAACATTTTCAGCAGATCCGCCAGGGTTTCCTCAGTAGATGAACCAGGTTCATCTGTGTGCTTTCCTAAATTTACTAACCCTTCAGGGGTTTCTCCTGATTCACTTCCCCCTGCGTTCTTTCTACTTTCTTCCTCCTTTTCTGGCTCAGCTCCACAAATAGCCATTCTAACAGATTCAGAGGTGGGTGAAGAATCAGCCACTTCTTTCCCTTTTCCCTTTCTCGTTACTCCGTACTCCCTCACTCTCATTTTTTTTAAAATTCTTACTACCTATTCTTATTGTTTCCGTCAAATCCACATCTATTATAGACCCAACCAGTATGAAATTTTCTAAGTTTTTCAGCAGCATCAGAGATGACCTCAGAAGAAGGACTTGGGACAGATGTTACCTGAGTTATCAAAAATTTGGAAATGGTTTTGTAAGGGAGGGGATGGCTTGAATGAACTTTTAGTTTTGAATTGACGGTTAAGGCTTCCCTAGAATCTAGGTATTTTAATTTGGTAAGGATTCTTGTTGAAACAGAACTGGTTCAAAGTCAAATGGATAGGCTTTGAAAAGATTTTGAGTTTGGGCAGAGTTCTGCTCATGATTTAATTATTAGTATTTCAAAGTGTGCAGAGTGTAGAACACATACCTCNGTTTTGAATTGACGGTTAAGGCTTCCCTAGAATCTAGGTATTTTAATTTTGTGAGGATTCTTGTTGAAACGGAACTGGTTCAAAGTCAAAGGGATAGACTTTTGAAGATTTTGAGTTTGGGTAGAGTTCTGCTCATAATTTAATTGTTGGTATTTCAAAGTGTGCAGAGTGTAGAACACATACCTCTCCTTTAAGATGAACCAGCATGATGAACCAGGTTCATCATTTCAGAATCATCTTGATCAAGCTTCAATTTGCAGAGATAGGAAAATTTTCATTAGTGACCAGTATGTCATATCAAAACATGGCATAAGTGTATACTTTTTACAGTATAAGACTGAGCAATTCTTAATCTGATTATTTACACAAATTCCATATTTTCTAGCCAATTTTTTATTTTTATTTTTCCTTCTTCTTTTTCCCTTTTTTTTTCATGTACATTCTGAACTGGTTCAATCAGGTGATCTTAATTATCCCTAATAGTAACATGTTCCTTTCAAAATGCTCTTTACTCAGTGCTTTTGTAAAGATATCAACAATCTGTTTATCAATAGCATAAAACTCAATAGTGATCAATCCCTTCTCATAATTATCCCTTAAAAATGATATCTAACATCTATGTGCTTAATTCTTTTGTGATGAACCGAGTTCTTGGTCATACTAATTGCATTAGTGTTTTCACAAAAGATAGTGATACAACCTACATCAATCCCATAATCCATTAATTGTTGTTTGATCCACAACATTTAGCACAACATGAGGCAGCAACAATACACTCAGTTTCAGCAGTAGATAAGCCCTCAGAATTTTACCTTTTTGGTGGCCCAAGACACAAGACATGAGCCAAGAAATTGTGTCGTACCTGAGGTGCTCTTTCTATCCAAAAGAAAAGCTGCATAATCAGCATCATCATATCACACTAAGTTGAAATTACTACCTTATGGATACCATAGACAAAGGTCAGTGGTGCCTTTTAGGTATCTCAGGATCCTCTTGACAGTAGTCAAGTGAGACTCTTTTGGATTTTCCTGGAATCCAACACAAAGGCCTAAAATGTAAACAATGGCAGGTCTGCTAGAAGTGAGATATAACAAAGAGCTAATCATTCCCCTATACATCTTCTGATCAACAGATGAACCGGGTTCATCCATATCCAATTTCGTGGATGTTGCAATAGGAGTGTCAATTTCTTTGGATGTTCCTTCCTGGTTTTGCTATTGAGGAATAGGTTCATGGACAGGTTCCCTCGAGGTTTGAGGATCAGTCCCTCTCTAGTTAGTTCCCCCTGTCACGTTGCCCTTGGTAGAAGGACCTCTTCCATCCTGTGATGCTGCTTCAGGCTGGATTGTGACTTCATCATTTGAGTTTCTTGTTAGTCCAATCTCTTCATCATCTTTTTCCTTATCAACCCCAATGATATCACCTTTTTCCCGTTTCCAAAGGATACATTACCTCCTTTGAGGTTCTCATGTGAAAGGAATTGGTCCTTGCTTCTTGTCATGTGCTTTGAGCAGCCACTATCCATGTACCATATTTGGTTGCTCCCCTTCACTTGAACCTACAAAAGGAAATCAGGGGTTAGTCTTAGGAACCCAAACTATTTTGGGTCCCTTTCTATAGGCAAAAGGATAAATCACATTCTCTTTACCCCAACTTGGCAGCCTATTTTTCCCTAGAACAAAATTTTTGTTCTTCTGACTTGCCTTCTCTTTTGCAGTGCATTCACTTTTATAGTGACCAATACTACCATAGTGTGTGCAAATATTGTTCTCAGGGAGTGTGAGGTACTTGCCTTTGGGATCCCACTTAGGTGTAGAGTTCCCAAAGCCAAGTCCTCCTCTGTTGCTACTATGATGTTTTTGTAGCCATGAAAGTGCATCAGAGGACCTGTTCCATTTACAAGTTCTGTCTAGATAATGCTTAACCTTAGTCAAGTCCTCCTTCAGGGTTCTTACCAATTCATCCTTTTTATAAAGCTCATCTTTTACCTTTCCTAGATCCTTTTCTAGTGAGAGTTGTGTGTCACTAGCTATTTCTTTACCTGTTCCTAACTTCAATTTTAGATTTTCATATCTAAGTTCTAAGACAGTTGTATCAAGTGCATGAACCTGGTTCTTCAATGTAGTATTTTCCTTTTCAGTTTTACAAATATTTATTTCCAGGTTTTTGCATTCTGCTATTAAAAAGTTACACTCTTTTGACAACTGTTCTTTTTCAGAACTTATATTCTTAGAGTCATCAATTAAAAATAGCAATAATTCAAATAGTCTATCTTTATAAAGGAGTTTAATTTTATCCTTAAGGTCCAGAAAACTTATCTCGGATTCTTCATCAGGTTCATCTTCAGATTCCCGAACTGCTATAAGAGCTCGTTCATCAACCATTGCTTTGGATGACCTTTTGTTTTAGTTCTTCTTGTCATGAACCTGTTCCTTATTTCTGTTCCTTCTTTCAGATTTCTCCTTTTTCCACTCGACTTCCCACATAGGACAGTTCTTGATCATGTGGTTCTTTTTACCACATTTGAAGCATTCATCAATCATCTACAAGTGATCATCGAATAGTGGTGTCCTAGTGGTGGATTTCTCTTTACACTTTTCAGGTAGTGCACTCATCTTGATCTTTTCCTAAGGTGTGAGCCTCTTCAAGGATAACCTGCTCTAATACCAATTGATGTTTTATACGTCAATACCACACAAGAGGGGGGGTGATTTGTGTGGTGTCCAATTTTTGAGTATTGTCGTTATAGAAGGACCTGGTTCTTCTATGTGTTCTAACTCGTACTGTTGCGAAATAATAAATGCAGAAAATTAAAGAACACAAATATTTTTACGTGGAAAACACCTGGCTCAAAAGGTGAAAAATCACGACCTACTACTCAGTAGGATTTTCTCCAAACACTTCACTACAACAATGAGCCAAACAGCATTTACAAAATAAACTCTTTTGTAAACCTAAGGATTAACTCTAACCCTTTGTGGCAAACTAGCCTCTAGCTATTTGCGACAAACTTCAAGTTAACTATAACTTGAACACTCAGTACCTATTATAATTGCTTCTAGATAAAGCTGAAAGGTACAATTTGTAATCACCTACTACAAATAAACTAGACTAAAAGAAAACAGATGGAACTGGTTCTTCTAGCTGGTTCAAGTAGCTCCAGATTCGCACTCTCCAATTTGGCTCGAACTGGTTGCAAAATTTCTTCACGAATTTTGCTTTCAATTCTTGATAAATTTCTATTTTTGTGCGTCTATATACAATAAGAACAATCTGCAATTTATAGGAGTACGTAGATAAGAAATTAACTAGAATCCTAATGCAATTCTTCCTTGGTAGAAGAGTTTTACTCAAACTCAACTCCTAAATCCTTCCTTATCTTAGATTCTGTTCTTATTGAATAAGGAGTCCTTCTCCAATTTTATTTTTGCAATCTTTTCGATTAGAAGATATTTCAATTTTACCAGAATACAGTTATCTCGTGCATGTGCATCTCATGTGCCTTTAACTCTACTGGTCTATGTCACATGTGATGTACCTGGTTCATCTCGGAGTTCCTTTGTCAATTTTCAAAACTATTTCCTTTCTTGGGCCAACAATATTTTTTCTCAACCCCATCCTAGAACTCTTCTCAAACAACCCCTTGTTGACCCAGAAAATATTTTAGGTAGTCTTCTGTCACCGGGAAAAATGGCAGGTTGCCAGAAAGTTTTTTTTTGCACGCTTTTTGATAATGTATATCACATAGTATATCATGTATATCACATAATATATCATGTATATCACGCATAAATTTTCTTCGACACATTTTCCAACAATGTATATCACATTGTGTATTGTATAAATTACGCACAAATTTTCTTCCTACGCATTTTCTGACAATGTACCATATCACGCTATATATTGTGTATCTCACTGTATATCAAACATCTGATAATATATCGTGATATACATATTTTTACATGGTGATATAAAGAGATATACACTATCTCAAACACTTATTTTTTTTATTTTCACACTTCATCCGCCACATAACCACTACAAAAACACAATAACCACCAATTATCATATCATAACAATACAAAGTACCATTTCGATGAAAAAATACAAAAAAAACGAAAGAAAAAGAAAATTGTAATGTGCCTCACAACGGCCAACATCGATTTACAGGCCTGATAGGGTGAAACAATGGGAACGAGATGGAGAATAAAATTATTTGCTTGCTTTCTTATAATTTACTTAAATGCCAAACAAAACTAATAAACTTCTTTCTTCTATATTAAAGTTATATGTAACCTATCAAATAAAAAAAGTTTTATATTCATATTTTGACAAAGTTTCTCAGGGGTCAATTTGAGCTACATGCTTATCCAAATCAACCTAACTTTTAAATAGGTTGAATTTGGACGGGTCGGGATGAACTAAGTTAATAGTTGACAGTCATTACCCTATTATAAAATGATTGTTTTCTCATCGAAATTTTGAGACCATAAAAATGCAGTCGGAGCTTCCAACTGAAACAGTTGCAAAATTTCTGAAAAATACAATTATTTTTTTTATCATTTGAAGAGTGTCATTGCGACTGTGTCCATCGAAAAGATTGGCAGAAAAAAATGCGAATTTTTTTTAAGACGTTTCCAACAGTTTTTGTTAGAAAATGAAAAAATATAAATTAAATATTGCGACCGAATCGGTCACAAAACTCAATTTAATAAGGCCCAACACATTTGACTTCGTTGACCCACATTTGCAACCGATTTGTATGGACGATTTAAATATTAAATTATTATTTTCGACCGATTTTGTCGCAAACTTTTTTAAAATAGTTGGTTTCCCCGAAACAAAATTATTTGGCCTCTTTCTTTCTCTGTTTTTTCCTCTCCTCCCGTATCCTCCCACCCCGCCCCACGGCGTAAACCTCCAACACCGATGCCATTTAAGACTTAACTAAGGTATTGATGTCGCCCAAACTCACACCACTAATTGAGGTTGTGAGGCGGTCGATGCAATAATAAAGACCCAACGCGAGACGGGTCGATATATACCTAGTGTAAATGTATGATGTGCCTAAGATTGAACTTTCACATATTCAATTGTTGTTCTACTTCTACTTTTATGCTAATGATTGTAATTGTAAATCTAAGAGACAATATTTTTGATTTTGGTTGTTTTTCAAGTTGTAAAAGATCTAGGGTTGTGACTTCCGCCTAGTTGGTTACCTAACGGATTAGAGCTTTAGGGAATGTTTGGTTGATCAGGATACAATATAGAAATCGCACGTGATTACTCACTCTATAACTCTCGGTAGTTAGAGTGATTTTGCCCAATTTGGCTTTCTCAAGTCCAAATGGGTATTTCACGAAACAAGTGATAAATGCTCAATTCAGGTCTTACTATCTCTAGATTTGACCATTTAATTGGAGCTATTAATTTCTTCAGTTCATCCCAATTTCTTGTTAGCCAAGTTTCCCAAGACTTGGTCTCGCTTTCTCAAGTAGAGACTAAGTCAATTTGGCATGAATTAATACTTGCAACCATTAACTCTTGAATTCAAGCAAGAACTAAGCTAAATATCATATACCCAATCATAAATAAGCCCTAAATCAATCACCCATTAATTACCCACACTAGGTTTGGGTCACAACCCTAGCGAAGGGTTTAGCTACTCATGAAAAATGAAGAAATTAAAGAAGAATCTAAGATAAAATTCATAATATAAGATTAAGAGAAGAAAATCTAATGTTAAAATATCAAACTAGTACTAAGTTACCCAATACAATAAACAAAAACGGCTAACTATTCTCAGGTGCACAAAACTTAAACTAAAAATGACAAAAAGATCTATTTATGTAAAGCTGAAAATATCTGACAAAATTGCCCATGCAAAGGTTGTACGGCTGCATAATTTTTTGTGGGGTCCGCACTTTGAGGCTGACTGGTCAGGTTGGCTTTCTACGGTCGCATAAAACTGGGATGCGGCCGCACTTCCTCCAATTATGTGGACCGCACATTTTTGAGTGCGGCCGCACTCTTGATCTTGGACTGGAACTGGGCTTCTTTCTGCGGCCGCATATTTATGAGTGCAGACTGGGCTTCTTTCTGCGGACCGCACATTTATGAGTGCGGCCGCACTTTGGCATTCTGTGGTCGCACAATAATAATTTGGTTTGCACATCTTCAAGCTCCCAAAAACACAAGTCTTTGAATCTAGTCTTCTGCGGCCGCACAATAATTGTGCGTTTGAACCTTGTGAAGAAAATCTGTCAATGCTTCTTCAGAGTTTGGCCGCACACAGTATTGTGCGGTCCGCACTTTGGCCCTTTTCGCCTTGGTTTGGTCCTTGTCCAATTTTACTCCTTTTTGAGTTGATTTTCACTTATTTGGATCGTTTCCCAATATTCTTGCAAGAAAGCACATTTCATTAGTTCTCGGGAATACCTTTAAGCATTTTTGAGCTAAACCGTAAGTAAAAGAGAGCAAATAAGCAGTCAAAATCCCTACTTATCAACTCCCCCAAACTTAAGCTTTTGCTTGTCCTCAAGAAATTAAGGCAGTTCCCATCTCCACTATAAAAAGGGCTATTTCAGTTGGCCTAAGTTGAATCAAACACACATCAATTGGGGCCAACAATTACCCACACGCTCATGAATCATCAACAAGCCTATGATTTGAATGTTAAAGCACAAATGGCTCTAATGTGACGCTTGAGCATCAAGGAATGACTTTATTCATCAAGGAAGCTCACACTTTCATGCAGGTCACTGCGGATCCCAAACTCCTCCTCCTATACTCTCCGGAATCTCATCTCACTCACAAATGAAGAACTCAATTCAATGACTCGAGAAAGATTCACTCATCACTCTCAAAAGAATGTCACAAGCCCGGCTCTAAGTACCATATACTTGCCTCTCATATAGATCACCACTAATGTAAGCTTGCTCGGCTTGAAATCACGTAAGGCTTTTTCGACATGTAATGAAGGCTTTTGGACTAAGGAGGGAAATATCGGAATGAAATTGGTTCATCTTTCCTTTAACACTTCATCTTCTCTTTTTGGCTCTTACTTTGATGACTCTTTGAGTCATTTTATTTTCCTTTGGGAAGATTAGAGAGACTTGACATAACTCTTTCTTTTTCATTCTATTCATACTTTCCTTCTTTGCTTTCTCCATGCTTTGCACTTTTGCTTTCTTTTGCATCTTTTCAACCCTTTCACATTATTCACTTTCTATTTGTGTTTTTCTTTTGTTTTTCCTTTTTTTTTTCTTTGCCTATCCTCTTCTTCATTACTTTTCTTTTTTTGTGCCTTGATACCATCTTTAAACTCCTCGCTCTCCCCTAACTTATGTTTTTGCCATTTGTTTCACAAGAGTGCTAAAGAAAGTTCGGGTGCCAAGAGAGAGTCACTATAAAACGGGTAAAGGCTTGTAATGTGGTTATTGAATAAAAAGACTTTAGGCTCAAAAGGATTTACTAAGGATGATATCATTGATGGGCCATGAAAGGTTTCAAAACGGGTCAAGGAAGGCCTACAATACTTCTCAAGCCAAGCTAACTTAAAATTTCACCTAGAAACACATTCGGGGCAAGTTCTAGACCATTCACATAGGTACTTGGACTTGTAACAAAATACCTCACCTCTCACACAACTGGATTGTTAAAGAGAATAGATTTGAGGGCCCACAACAACCGCATTCAAGATTGAATAGCGATAATAGTTCAACTAAACCACCCGATGATTGCCTAAGTCAACACACGAGTCACAATGTCACTAACTAGAGCTATTACTTCCCAAAAACTTATTTTTAACCATAAACGTGTTGTTAAGTGTGTTGGTACCAAGTGAAGCATGTTTTACCTTTATTTATTCATTAATACTACTTGTTTCTACCTAAACATCAAAAAGTGACTTGATCCTTTAAAAAGTTTGTCATGCCATCCATCGTTGGGAAGAGCCACCCGGTTCACATAATACCGACATTTAGAAAGAACCATGGCATTAAGAAAACCAAAGGCTTATTGTTCACTTAACATAAAAAATAAGCTAGTAAATCAAAAATAATCTAGTGAAGTAACTAAGAAACTATACTATTAAGAAAATAAAATGAAGAAGCTATGAAATAAACTACTGAAAGTAACGCAAATGAATATACAGACCGGAGGGAATAGAATATATACAAGAGGTATGAATATATACATAATGAGGGAGAAAATAAAAATAAAAATAAAAATAAAAGAAAAAGAGTATTAAAGTTATTAAGGCCAAATGTAATCAAATGTCATCAAAGTCATCCAAATGAACCAAAATAGACTACCCCTGATTCAGAACAAGCATTGTCCTTAATGCTTAGCAAAATCAAAACAAGAGAGGGTAAAGAGTAGAGAAAACTCCCTATGTTGTCTCAGGGTGACTGGAAGCATCACCACCCTCGGTCTCCTCCAACTGTATCTCATTATCATCAGGCTGAGGGACAACACGGTTGGTGAGCATCTGAAGCAGCTCCTCAGCAGTGGGGGCAGCAAGATCTAGCTCGTCAGACTGGCCATCCGGTGCCTCTGTTGATGGTGCTGATGGGTCTGCCGGTACTGATGAATCTGTCTCCATCAGTAGGTCCAATGGAAAATCACCCGCTGCTACTAGCTTTTTCACCTCCTTTCTCAAACTCTCCGATGATTTCTTTGAAGCCTGGATTTTGTCATTTTCTTCACCTGCTTGGCCAACTCCTCAATAGCTCCCTCGTGAGCCACCAGTGTGTCCATAATAGTCTTCTGGTTATCCAGAATCTTCTTCAAAGTTTACTCCACTGACGGAGGGACCTGTGGTGCTGCCGGAGTAGAGGATTGTGCTGTAACAGTACTAGATATGTCAGACAGTTTATAAGTAGTTGTCTGCATCCAGTTGTTAAGGCTCGCCAAAGTCTGGGAGACTCGCTATGCAGTGAGCGGATAAGTGGATGAGGCTGGCACTAGTACTGAACCTGATGGCCTAGAAGATGAAGGTTGTGGCATAGAGATCGTCATAGTATAAGGCCCGGCTGCTGTGGAAGGAATGGGAGCTATAGATGGCTCAGCAGCAAACTTTGTACCCACCACCAATGGTTCATCAGACTGACCAACGGTGGTAGTGGTAGTGGCCTTACCCTTGAACTTGGGGTTGTCCGCACCCTGCAAGTGTTACCATGAGAAGGGATTTTTGGCCCTTACTTTTGTATCATATGGCCTCGGATCCACCCTTGCATCATTGGAATACTCATTGAGGGTGTTTGGATAAGGGTAGGATTTTCATTTTTCGGACATCTAATGTGATATTGGTTGACATGATGGCACCCACATTGATCGGGTACCCCGCCATAATAGAAGCCACCAGAACTGCCGGGGAAGCAGGAAATTGTTCTCATTCAAACTCGGATCAATATGGCTACATACGAAGGTCTTCCACCATTTAGCTTCAAAATTGAGGGTGGCCCGGAGGATAGGAACTCCTGCTGTAATCCATGGTGGTGGTGGTCCTGTATCAGCTAACATCTCAGCTAGACACGGGCGAGTTGCATCACCCATAACGAGCTTTTCCAAATACTGGATTGCCTCTACCTCTTCAAATCCTACATAAGTGTTCAAAGAGCAGGAGTCGAAGCGAACTTTCAAATTTCTCACCTTTTTTCACTTTAGTCCCCTTCTTGATGTGAGTCACATTGGCATAGAACTCTTTGACCAAGTGCTCATTTGCATCGATGACACTGTGGGTGAACCACTTCCACCCCTTTCCCCCAGACCTGTCTAAGGACATTTGGAATGTGAATATCCAAATCCTTTATTAAGAACTGTCTCTCAAGTGTGAGTGATCTCTGGGGCCACAATTCTTGGAACCTTGTGAAGGCTACCAAGCTCATGAACCGATCCTCCCAGATTTCCTTCTTCTTTGACCTCTCTAGGCCGCCCACTCGAGTGTCCCCCCTCCCTCTCTACCATCATTCGGGACATCCTCATCATCATTATCAATTTCTACGGGTGCCGAATGAGTAGGTGTAGAGGAGGGCTCGGAACCCTGGTGCTTCCCGCGTTGGAACCCCCAGAAGAACTAGTTGTACTGGAGGGTTTGTTGCGCAGTTGTTAACGCCCAGTGGGTTGGGGTGGTCGGGATTGGGCCTTAGGCTGGACCTACATTGAATGACCCTTGAAGGCTTCCCTGGATGGGGCATAGGAACTGGATTCTGAGGGCTCTATGGCCCTTCATCTTCTGCTGGTCGGATTTTTAGCAATTAGCTTGGATTGCACTCATATTGGGTGAGTGCCTTTTCCTCTGCCTCAGGAGGATTCACCTCTCCCTTTGGATGTATCTCTTGTTGATACCCAATTTTTCCCAATTTTTTTTTAAATTGCATATGTACCTTTAAAATCATGCATTAATATCAATTGGTATTTTCCATAATTTTTCTACATTTTTATAAATTTTTCCAGTATTTTATTTCTAATAAATAATTACAAAATTGCATCACAAATGATTTCAAAAGCATTTATTGGTTTCATTAATTATTTTTGGCCCTATTAAGACTAAATTATTTCGTAATTAGCCAAACTGGAACCCTTTGGCTATAATTGCAATAACTTTACAATTATAGCTCAATCATACGAATTTGTACTATTTTTATCCAGAAAATAATAATTTTGTACTTTAAAATACTAATTTCAAACTATTTTCTATGCGTGAAATTCATTTTTTATAATTATTAGCTATTTTGTAAATTATTTTAATTAATTTAAGATGGGTATTTAACAAAGAGCTATTTTGATTTTGATTTTAGCCTAATTAAACTAGCCCAAACCTATTAAATTAACCCCAACGGACCCCAATCCCAAATACCCTTGAGCGCAATCTGATATACCCAACCCAATACCCCGTTTCAATCCTTACCGTTGATCATTCAGATCAACGGTCCAGATATCCCTTACCTTAATTAAACCAAATGACCCCCCTCCCAAACCCTCATTCCCTCTCATTTCTCTCATCTGCTCTCCGCCATCATCCCGTTCTCTCTCAAATCCCCTCTGCCCAAACCCTAAGCCCCTCGCCATTTCCTGGTTCGCCGGTAATTATGGTGGTCTCACCACCACCTCTAGCCTTTATGGCTCCTCTACAAGGCCTGATTCTCGCATCCCTGAGGTCCTCTAGGGACCAGTTGATTGTTCATTCACCCCTCCCCCTCCCCCTCCCCCCCTCCGAGTCCGTGCTCACCATTCTCAGGCCACCATGGCCTTCTGAGGAAGATCGCTCTATTTCCTTACTAGACCTATGGTTTCTAAGACGGTATCTTCTTGTATCTAGGTTGTCTCTCTCCGAAACCCTAACTCTTGCTCTTGACTCCTTAGATATGTAACAGATCTAAGTCTATTCGAGTTATCTTTACTGTTTTCTTAAAGAGTTTTTTGATTTTCTAAAGCATATCTTCATCTTAAAACTAGGGTTTCTTAACCCCTTTTTCAAAAATGATTCCTCTTCTGATTTCAGTGTTATTCTGTGATTTTCTCTATGTTTAAGCGATTTATTTAAGTTTTTCCTTTATCTGATTTATTATGTTGAAAACCCTAAGTTTCTTGGGTTAATCTTTAGGTTCTGAGTTCATCTTTACTGTTCGTTCTTTCAACTTGTTTGCATGTTTGACTCTCATGAATTTTTTTCAATTAGTCTGAGTATTTTGAGATTTTCACCCTATTTGACTTACCAGGGTTTCTGATTCTGCCTATTCCTGCCTATTATGTGCTTACCTCGCTTACTCTCAGAAATTTGTGTTCATCAATACTATATTCCAGTTCTGAATCCCTGACTCCCTGTGATTTTTTACTTACCATGCCTGTTAGGGTTCTGATTCTTTGCTTATCATGTGTTTATTCCATGGAATCTGTGTAGATTCCCCTTAATCAGTATTGTTCCTATTTGAATTCCTAATTTCATGTAATTGATACTTTTCACTAATCTCTTATGATGATTTCCTTGCTGATTTTCCGACCTTAATTTATTTCTTGCCTTATGTTACGGTCGACTATGCTGTCAAATGGATTCTTATGTTATTTCCTTAATTAGAATCCTATGTACTTAGCCTAATTACTGGCACTGATTGAAATTGTTTCCTTATTTATGCTCCAGTCATATATGATCCCTTTCCTTACTTGTTTCTTGTCTTTTACCATTTGAAATGACTCCCTTAATTAAGGGAGTAGTTGGACTGATTTTTGCTCTAATTGGTTCTGAGCTCCATAACTTACTGCCTAATTGTGTTTCTCACCTTATATTACCTAGTTTCAAACTACTATATATACATACACACACAGAACTCAACAGACACGAACACATTAGTTCAAAAAGCTCTCTCTCATACTCATAGCTTTTCTGCTCTCTTTCTTTCTTTGTTACTTACGTACTACTGTTATGAATTAGCCGGATGCAAGACAAGGCTAATTATTGTGCTCTCCTATCCTTCACTTTGTGTTTACTATCCCCTTACTGGTATGTTCTGATTTCAATTCAAGTCCCAAAACCAACTTGTTTCTTTTACTGCTTCAGTTTATCATGTTTCTATCTATGGTTTTGTTGTTCAACATGTAATTGATATGTCTACATCATTGTTCATATAGCATATTATATTATGTCCCACTCCCCCTTAGGATCAGTATATTTATGAATATGGTACCCCCTTGTAGTATGTCCCAATGTGACTCTTCTCTATGTTTTACCTGGTTTCTAGTATGAACCTTTCTTTGCAAAGCAATTTGTATCCTAAGTTGTCTGATTCTGTGTTGATTCTGAAATGCATGTTGTGTTGATACCATTAGCTATCCCTTAGTCCCCATAAATCCCCTACAAGAACTTTTATGCTCCTGTATACTATGTGCTCTATGTGTCCCCAATTCACATCACCCCTATATGAAGGACTGTGATTTGGACGTGTTGAATCTGTTTGTGTTGTGATTAGTCTACTGTTTTTGTTAATTGTCCTACTCTTGTCAAAAACTATTTTTACTAAGAAACTCTCCTATTTTATAAAACTTTTTCAACTAAGTCTTTTTCAAACACTGTATTTCCTATTAAAACCTTTTCAAAACCATGTTAAGCACTCTCACTCTACTCTTAGGTCCTTAGGTTCTTCCCCTCCAGTGTAGGACTTCCTTGGGATTCCTATGAGATCCCTCTGAACTCTGGTGTTGGCCCTTCCACACTGCACTTACTCAATTATGGTTATGAAATCTGGGTGTGAGAACTGTCCGGGATCCCTTGAGGTCCTTAGGGAACTTTGACACACCTGGATATGAGAAAGGCTATGAAACATTTGAGCACTTGAGGTTCTGGGAATCTGGGCCTGTTTTTCAGGCTCCCTATAGTATAACTTCTTTTTTTCCTTTATCTATTCATGTAATTTACTCAGCTGGTCTGTAATAGTTATTTGTAAACAGATATTGGGGATGGCTAGTGAAAAGGAGAGGGTAGCTATATATGTTATCAATATCAATGGGTAGAAACCATGCCTTAGGTTTACATTTCCTATATGTACATTAGAATCCATGTTTAGGACCAGTACATTCTAAGCATGTCATGCATTAGATATCATGTCTTAGGTTTACTGCTTCAGCATCTCATGTGACCCTATTTATCACTTAGAAATCCTACTTCTAGGCTAAATGATAGCATCAACATAAAAATTGTTGCTCCTGCACATCCTGAAATTATGTTGTAACTTCCTGTGCATTTAGAAATCATGCTTTAGGAATTCTGCAACCATTCTGCATCTCTATGTGCATAGTAGATACCATGATTTAGGATCTCGCACAGTCACACTTACTTAAACTACTGATGCATGAAAAAGGACATAAGACAGTCTCATATTTGATCATCCTGTTTTAAATAAACTGGTGATAATCCCTGTATTTTGCAACACCTAGAACATCATGCTTTTAGGTAAAAACAACTTTTGAACTATTTTTAACAATTCTGGTAATTATTATGCACAATCTCACGCCTAGGCAAGCCTTAAGTAATCAATCTATTTAAAAACTGGAAGACTGTTGCTTTGTGTTTACTGCCTAATGGTTAACAGGTTTTAAACTCAGTAGGCAAACTGATTAGTTCCTTCTTTTGTGTTTATAAAATTGAAGCTGCATATCTTCTGTGTTCTGATTTTCACTTAGACATCATGTTTTAGGATCTTGCTTAATGATACTGCCCTTGTTTGTGTTTGAGACGTGTTGCTTATGTGCATTATCTGTGGAGGTAAATTTGAGCCTCTTAACTACTTTTTCCTGGTTTATCTGTTCAAATCCTATATGTTCTTGCCTGTCGCCTAGTATTTTCTCCTTTCAACCTTAGGGGTCTGTCTAGAGCTGCCTATAGGTAGAGGTCCTAAATTCCTCCAGGGTCATTAAGAAGGGACGAGTAACAGCACACATAGAGATCGTTAAACAACACTTGCTTTAATAACCGCTAAGGGGTAGGGAAGGGTAGATATGGATATGATAATCGGTGCGCTAATGCAACGTGTAGCCCCTCTTCTAAGGAGTGATTACCAGGCATTGTACCGATGTGATCCTATAGGATAAACGACCTAGGACCCCCTATCCCTTACATATGTGTGTTTAGATCATAACTCTTTCAAACCTTGTATATGTATTTTTAGACTTTAAATCTTTTAAAACTTTAGCACATATGTGTGCTTAGACTGCGAATCTTCCCAAAATCTTTATTTGTTTACCTATATGTTTTATTTTCTTATGTGCTACCTATTTTATAATTCACAAAGCTTGTTTGGTCGGGAACACAGTTGTGGACTTTAAGGGGTGCCTAACACCTTCCCTTTGGAGTAATTTCAAGCCCTTACCCAATCTCTGGTTATTCAATTAGTGTTATTGTTACCCTTAATAGGTTCCCTAACGCACCTTAAAATCGTTAGGTGGCGCCTCTTCAATTCCTTATTCCTTTCCCAAAAGGAAACGAGTTGTCCCAATAATGTTGAATACCCTGACCGATCCGAAAAGGGGAGGAAAGAGGGGGGCGCGACATCTCCTATACCACGTGATCTAACCATTGTCTGCAATAGAAGTCATAAAAGTTAGTTGGAGTTCAAAATAGTTCAAACAATTGCTTCACAATTGCGGGACAACAGTTTACAGATGAGACAGTGCGGACAACACAATTGTGAGTGCGGCCGCATACTGTCTTGCGCGCACCTCACAATTTTGAAGTGCAGTCGCACACCCTGAAGTGCGGACCACATAATTGTGAGTGTGGTTGCATATCCCGAAGTACGGACTGCATAATTTTGAGTGCGACCGCAAAAACCAGCCTGCGATATTAGTTCTCTGAAGTTCCATTATGCGGTTGCACCCATTTTTATGCGGACGCACAATTTTTCTGCGGACCGCACAATTTTGAGTGCACTCCACACTTTTCAAGCACAAATCTGCCCTAATCAATAGTCCTGCAGACCGCACAATTTGAACACATACGGCAGTGCAGTTAGGGTTCATGCAATTTTTCACAGATTAGACATGGTATATGCAAATTAACATTATCAATGGTCTACCGAGTCCCCACTAAACATATATGAAACTACCCATATGATTTTGAGAAGATATGAAGAACATTTGACATTTTTAGGCCTAAAATAACTAAACTAATCAAAGAAAACAAAACTAAAAATTAAGAAAAATGGACAAAAATCTAACATGGATTGAACATACCAGTAATGAATTATGCAGGTGAAAATCTAACTTGATGAGCTGATTGCGAGTGAGATTGTGAATTGTTTTTCAGTGCATAGTGTTTGCTTAGGGCTTAGGGGTTCAGAGAGTGTAAAGTGTGAATAGTCTTGAAAATCCCTATTTATAGGTTGACCAAGTCGGTCAAAAATAGAGATGAGTGTGGCCGCACAATTTTGAGAGTGGTCCACACTCATTACCTGTACTTGAACTGAGCTTCTGCGGTCTGCACAAAAGTGATTGCGGCTGCAGAAATTTGTGTGGTCCGCATATTTTTGTGTGCGGCCACATTTTGGCCTATTCTCTACAACTTCAAACTTTAGATAGTTCACATATTTTGGTCTCCAGTTGTGCGGCCGCAGAGTCATCTCTGTGGTTGCAATCATTTTTGTGCGGTCAACACAATTTTGGTGTGTTCCGCATAATTTCAACACTTGGCCAATTTTTTCAATTATAGTCCCTGTAATGCACACTCATTTCCTGCAATTCCCTTCAAAACCAGTTATCTCAATACAAAACATATCTAAAAAGGAAGAAAATAAAAAAAATTGAAAAGAAACATGGGTTGCCTCCCAAGAAGCGCCTGATTTAATATCGTGGCACGACGCAAGTTATCATCAATTACTTGAAATAAATCAACGCCACAACGTGGCTATCATCAACCTTGCCAAGATAATGTTTCACCCGGTGACCATTGACTCTAAACACTTCATCATTTTTTTTCTTCAAGTCTAATAAACCAAAAGGTGTCACATGCACAACCTCAAATGGACCACTCCACTTGGACTTCAACTTTCCCGGAAACATCCGCAACCGAGAATTGAACAATAGTAAAAGATCACCTTTTTTGAACTCTTTTTTCCAGATGTACTTTTCATGGAGATACTTCATCTTGTCCTTGTATAAGGATGAACTTGAATATGCATGATACCAGAATTCATCGAGCTCATTCACTTGTGCCACCCTTAAGTTGGCGGTGACATCTCATTCAATATTAAGCTTCTTCAATGACCACATAGCCTTGTGCTCAAGTTCTACCGGTAGGTGACAAGCTTTCCCGAACACTAACTGATACAGAGACATTTCAATTGGTTCTTTGACCAATCCGTCCGATTGGCATTCACGGTCTTTGACAAAATACTCTTGATCTCCTAGTTGGAAACTTCTACTTGCCCGCTTGCTTGAGGATGATAAGGGGTCAACCCTTTGTTGAGTGACACCATATTTTGTGAGTAAGGTATCAAAAGATTTGTTGCAAAAGTGAGATTCCCCATCACTAATAATGGCCCTTGGAGTACCAAACCTCGTGAAGATGTTTGTTTTCAAACTTCTAAGCGTCATTGTTGGGAAAGGCCATGGCTTCAACCCATTTTGACATATAATCCACATCTACCAATATGTAAGTGTTCCCAAAAGAGCTCACGAACGGACTCATGATATCAACTCCCCACACATAAAAAATGTCAATCTCCAAGATGGTGTTGAAGGGCATCTCATTTTCTTAGAGTTCCCACCGGCCCTTTGACATTCATCACAATGCTTGACGAGATATCTAGCGTCCTTGTAAAGAGTAGGAAAATAGAATCCACAACTCAACACTTGTTCTTCCTCTGGTACACATCGTCTAATCACACCATCAGTACAAATTTTGAAGAGATAAGGTTCATCCCAATAATAGCAAGGCAATCCCGTTTGAGCTTCTTCCTTTGGTTTGAAGAGAACTCTTTCGGTGCAATGCCACTCACAAGATAATTTGCTAAGTCGGCGAACCATGGAATCTTGGTCATAGAAATAGTTAGGTGTTGCTCGTCGAGAAATGAATCATTTATCTCAATGCCATCATGTGGCCTCCTCTCCTTCTCCAAACGAGACAAGTGGTCTGCCACTTGGTTTTCACTACCCTTGAGGTCTTGAATATCTATATCAAACTCTTGCCAAAGAAGCACCCACCACATTAGTTTTGCTTTAGAATCTTTCTTTCTCATCAAATATCAAAGCGCCGCATGGTCGGTGTGGACAATCACCTTTGTATCCATCAAGTACGGACGAAACTTCTCCAAAGCAAAGACAATAGCAAGGTGTAACGACCCGGCCGGTTGTTCTGAGAGTAATAGCCCCGTTTCCCCGTTTTTACTTCATTATATGTGGTTCAGCTTCATTATATTGTGTTAGATTGGTTGGCTCGGGTCCGGAGCGATTTTTGAAGAGAAATGAGACACTTAGTCTCTTAACTTGGTTCAATAGTTGGAAAAGTCAACCGAAAGTTGACTTATTGGTAAACGATCTCAAAATGTAGATTTTATGGTTCAGGTAGCTTCGTTAGGTGATTTAGGACTTAGGAGTGTGTTCGGAATGTGGTTTTGATGTCCGGTGTAGAATTAGGCTTGAATTGGCGAAAGTTAGTTTTTGATGATTTCCAGTCGGTAGTGGAAAATAGGCTATAGGGGTCGGAATGGAATTGCGGAAGTTGGAGCAGGTTCGTAGTGTCATTTTGGATATGTGTGCAAATTTTCAGGTCAATCGGAAGTGTTTTGTATGGTTTCGGCATCCTTGGTGGAATTTAGAAGTTTCAAAGTTCATAGGCTTGAATCCGAGGTGAATTTGATATTTTTGCGTTGTTTTTGGTGTTTTGAAGGCTCGACTAAGTTTGAATAAGGTACAAATGCCGAAATCACGAATCGTTAGATTTTATGAAAATAAGAGTTCACAATATAAAACATATCCAAAACGTAGGATTTAATACTTTAAGGATAGTTTCAACTAATATTTCAAAGTCAACATCAGATTTTGATATACCGACAGTTTCGAGTCAGCGCGACTTCGCCAAAACTTTTATGTTATAGTATGGAAGCCTCGAAGTCACAAGAAGTTTTTCTTTCTATCAATAAAAATCAATATCTCCATTCTCACCCAACATCTTGGGTTCACGTCTCACTGAATTTGAAATATTGTGCCAAGGAATCTTTCTTCTTATATTTGTATTCTCTTTTGACGCCTCTCTTCTCTCCTCCCCCTTTTTTCTGGAAGTGAGAGAATATGAAGTACAACAAACTTGAAGGTTATGTGAACATGAAGAAATAGTGAATCCCCATACTTTAATGCAAACATTGTCATCATTTCAGTGAAGACACTATTTTACCATAGCAGCTTGCCCCCTTTTAAATCAAAGGGGACCCAAAGTTTAATAGAAAATGGTATCTCAACTCGATTTTCAAGTGGTGGTTGAATGGATTACATTTCATCATACTTCATTCGCATAACTATTGGGGCACTATCTATCTTTTGAACTCATGTGACTGAACTCAGAATGAAACTCTAAGCTGCCTACGTACCTCAGTGAAGAGGATCAAGTCATACTGTAGTTCAGAATAGATGATTTTTTTTATGTCCTAAGTTTTGCCTAGGCCTCCTCTTTCAAGGTTTTCAACCTAACGGACTTTTTTTTTATGTCCTAAGTTTTGCCTAGGCCACCTCTTTCAAGGTTTTCAACCTAGCAGACTTATATTTTTTTTTTGTCTTAACTTTTGCCTAGGTCGCCTCTTTCGAGGTTTTCAACCTAGAAGACTTTTTTTTTTAATTTTGTAGGTGGGTCGTACACAGTTTAGACTCATGCGGGCCAGGGGTGTTGCAACTTCAAGGATAATACTTCTTCAAAAACTTGCCATTGATAGAGCCGATTCTCATGCCATCTGCGTCAACAAATTTGTAAGCGCCACTTGAGTAAGCTTCTTGTATGACATATGGCCCATCCCATTTTGAAGTGAAATTCCCAACAGGTTTATGGGAAGTATTAATGGGTCTTTGTATGGGAAGGACTTGATCTCCTATTTGAAAAGACCTTGGGCGAACTCGTTTATTGAAGGCACGAGACAATCGAGCTTGATAACATTCCAGACTCTGTTGAGCTTCCAACCTCCTCTCATCAAGAGCCTCCAACTCTGCTAATCGAAGTCGAACATTTTCTTCATGAGTGATCCCTTCTTTAATAGCCAGTCATAATGAAGGTATTTGATGCTCAAGTGGCAAGACAGCTTCGACTCCATAAACGAGTGAATAAGAATCGCTTGCATTGGCGTGCGGTGAGTCGTCCTAAATGCCCATAGAGCTTCTTCCATACGGTCATTCCAATCTCGTTTGGATTTGGAGACGACTTTCTTTAGCAAGTTTCATAGAGTTTGTTGAATGCTTCAACTAGACCGTTGGATGCGGCATTGTACATCGAAGTGTTACATTGCTTGAAGCCAAAGAGATCACAAACCTTGTTCATTAACTTATTATCGAATGGCTTTCCGTTATCCGTTATTATGTAACGAGGAATGACAAAGCGATAGATTATGTTTACTCGGATGAAACTTGCAACATTTTCCTTCTTTACCTCCTTAAGAGCAACAACTTCAGCCCATTTTGAGAAGTAGTCAGTTGCAGCCAAGATGTATAGGTGCCCACCAGAGGACTTTAGCAGTGGTCCAACGACATCCAATCCCCAAGCGTCAAACATCCAGGATGCTATAGTCGGGTGCAACACTTCAGGAGGTTGGTGAATAAAATTCGCATGAAATTGACAAGCCTTTCAT
Source organism: Nicotiana knightiana (assembly GCA_005239525.1). Lineage (NCBI taxonomy): Eukaryota > Viridiplantae > Streptophyta > Magnoliopsida > Solanales > Solanaceae > Nicotiana > Nicotiana knightiana. Next base: position 32,688 of record ML414839.1, read on the forward strand.
CTTTGAGCGTAGTCCGAGCAATCTTTTTCCATCATCGGCCAATAATATCCCATCCTTTTTATATGGAAATGGAGATTTGGTCATGACTGGTGTGACCCACATACCCCAAAATGTGCCTCTTGCAAAGCTTGGAGTGATTCTTCTTCCCCTAAGCATCACAAGAGTACTCCCTCGAACGACCTCCTGTATAGAGTATCTTTGTAGTAAAAGAAGTGAGGTGCATGACGCCGAATTTTAGTCCTTCTCCTCGGATTTTCTGGAAGTATCCCATAGCATAAGTAGTCAATAATGGGTTGTCTCCATTCTTCTTTCTCAACTTCAAAAAAAGCGACAAGATGCTTGAGTTCATTTTCTTCACCTTCAGCCTCATTTGGCAGTGGTACTACCCATTTTTGGCAGATAGTAACTTGCGCTTGATCAGGCAGGGTTAATGATGAAGCTAGGGCAACTAAAGCATCAACCTTCTTATTTTCTTTCCTTGGCACATGCTGAATAGTCACATCACCAAGCCACCCCATTAACTTTTTAGCGTAATCATGATATGGGTGTAGTTCAGGCTTCTTGACCTCGTAACTACCTAAAAGTTGATTGACTACTAACTGGGAGTCACCAAAGACTTAAAACTGCAATTTCTTCATATCAACGGCCATTTCAAGCCCAAGTATTAATGCTTGATACTCAGCAACATTGTTGGAACAAAGTTGTGTCAAGGTGAAGGAGTAGGGCAAGACTTCACCTTGGGAAGTGACAAATACTACGCTAGCACCAGCTCCCCCACGGTGTGTATCACCATCAAAGTACATCTTCCATGGAGGTTGAACTTCAAAGACCATTGCGTCCTTATCAGGTAGTTCGTCAATTAGCTCCCATTCATCAGGTATCGGATGATCTGCCAAGAAGTTTGCCAATGCTTGTCTTTTTACATCCTTTTGAGGGATGTACAAAATCTTGAATTGTTGAAATTGGAGGTACCATCTCGCTAGTCGATCACTAAGAACAGGTTTTGACATCACGAACTTGATGGGATTTGCTTTAGAAACAAGACGGACAACATGAGCTTAAAAGTAGTGCTTCAACTTTTGAATTGAGAAGACTAGCGTCAAACACAACTTTTCAATTGGCGAATAATTCAACTCATTTGGTGTCATCATCCTGCTCAAGTAGTAAAGGGAGTTTTCTTTCCTCTCACTATTTTCTTGGGCCAACAATGCTCCAACAGACCTTTCTTCCACCGTAATGTATAGTATCAATGTCTTTCCAGGTAGGAGCTACTAAAACTGGAGGCCTCATCAAGTAGATTTTGATACTTTCAAAGGCATTGCTACAAGCTTGGTCCCACTTGAAAGGAACGCCTTTCTTCATGAGGAGACTAAATGGTTGGAACCTTCCATCTAGGTTTGAGATGAATCTTCTAAGGTATGCTAGATTTCCTTGCAGACTTTTCAATTCATGAAAATCCCGAGGCTCAGGCATTTTCAAAATGGCATCCACTTTGGCTTGATCAATTTCGATCCCTCGATGTCGGACAATGAAACCAAGGAACTTTCCAGAAGTCACTCCAAAGGCACATTTCAATGGATTCATCCTAAGTTGGTACCTCTAGAGCAACTCAAATGCCATTCTCAAGTCTTTCAAGTGGTCGCCCTTCTCTCTTGATTTTACCACCAAGTCGTCAACATAACATTCTACATTCTTGTGGAGAAGATCGTCGAAAATATTCTACATAACCCTTTGGTAAGTAGCACCAGCATTCTTTAAGCCAAAAGACATTACCTTGTAGCAATAAATACCCTTTGGGGTACGGAATGTAGTAAGTTCTTCATCTTTTGGTGGGTTATAGCTCGACGAACCATCCATGAAAGACATTTCCTCATAACCAGTAGTAGCATCGATCATCATCTCTGGAATAGGAAGCGGGAATTCATCTTTGGGACACGCATTGTTGAGATCCCGGAAGTCAACACATACTCGAATATGGCCTTCTTCCTTACAGGGACAACACTTGAAACCCATGTTGGGTATTTAACTTCCCGAATAAATCCAGCTTCAATGAGTTTGTTAACTTCGATTTCAATTAGGGGAACCAAGTCCAGCCTAAAGCGCCTTTGAGCTTGCTTAACAGGATGAGCTCCATTCTTGACCGCAAGGTGATAGACTGCCACTTTAGGGTCCAAGCCAGGAGTCTCTTTGTAGCTCCAAGCAAACACATCCCTATACTCCTTGAGTAACTCAATATAAGTGCTTTATTCATCAACTTCTAATAAAGCACTTAGGTAGATGGGTCTTGGCTCTTCATCAGTGCCAAGGTTAACTTTTTTTAAGGCGTCGATCGTAGCCTTCACCCCTTCTTAAAGTTCCGGTGGAGCATCTTTTACATCTTCATCTTCTCGAGGGTCTCCATCATTGAAGGATATGTGATAACATGGTGAAACATCCTCCAATTCTACATTATCCTCCATTGAAGATGGAACACCGTTCTCGCCTTGTACAGTGACATGATACGAAGAACCCACACTTTCTTCTTCATCATCTCGTTGTTTAGTGTAGACCATATTGTATGGCTTCACTTTTAGTACTTCATCACAAGAAACCATGACTTTTGTTTGTCGCCTCATTCTAGAAGGAACCAAACTTTGGAAATCTTTAGAGATCTTCTGAATTTTGGGTGAAGCGGATGTTCTTGTATTTCTATAATTTCTCTGGGACTTATTCCCCTTCTTCAATGGACCCAATCTCTCAAATACGGAAGTTCTCATAGTTGATTTTCCAAGTCTGTCAAAGATGGAAGGCTTGTTAGAAGCGGCAAATTCATCTTCTACAGTGATATAATTGCTACTCGCCCTCCTTATTGAGATGCGCACTGGTGACAGTTGCTTGTATCCCAAACCTTCACGTGGTTGCCTCGTTGTAGCTTCTTATGGGAGCTTCCCTAACTTTGACGGCTCATCGGGATTGTATCTAGCTTTCTCAAATAGCTTGTAAGCATTAGGATCAAAACCTTCATTTGTTCTCTTTGTAGGGAGTGCCACATTCTGCAAACGATTTTGGGCTACAAACTCTGCAAGCGGCTTCAAGGACAACTTTACTGCCTCAATTTGTTTTACCGGAACAGTTAACTCCTTTAGCATGTTGGTTTGGAGATTAGATGATTCGCCCTCGTCTTTCTTCCTTTTAGGGAAATGTTGGAGCTTAGGACTTACTTTCTTGCCATAAGATGCAATATCCCCTCTATGAGATTTATTCACGTTGGGTTGTACTTCCTCAGTAACGACTTTGGCTTTACCAATAGTCACCAAAGATATTTTGGTTATGGGCTCTTCATTCATGCTTTTCATTCCATCATCAACTTTTAGGTCCTTCACAATGCGGTTCTTCAAGTAGAACTTTGCATCGGTGAAGTGTGACTCTACCTTGGTGAATGTCTCATTACCAGCAAGTATCTTCTTCTCGACTTCTCCCTCGTAGTATTTCAAACATTGATGGTAGGTAGATGGAACCACTTTATTCTCATGTATCTAAGGCCTTCCAAGCAGGACGTTGTATAAAGTCTTTGCATCGATCACATGCATCCATGCACTTGATTGCATATCTTCAATGGTGATTCCCAACCTGATCGCGCCTATGGCTCTTTTCCCCCCCTTGGTTGAATCCTTGGATCATTACACGAATTTCTGAGATTTCGTTCATGGGAATACCGAGTTCTTTCACAGTGCGAGTTGACAAAATGTTCACTGAGGATCCTGCATCAATGAAAATTTGATTTACCCTTTCATCACGCATATAGCCAACCAGGTACAACGGGCAGTTATGAGGAGTGTCACCTAGCAGAAGATCGTCATTTATGAACGTGAATTTTTCCTCACAAGCATTAACTTCTTGAGGAGTGGACTCGATAAGCTTTTCTGAAGATGGTGCCAATAGTAGGTCATCACTCATTTCTTTCCCTCATCAGTACGGAAACAAGAGGCATCAAAACCCCTATGAGAAATCTTCGTGCGGAACCAAGTTGGTAAAAACTCCTCCAAGGTCACTAGATGTCGTGGCTTTTGAGGGTAGTGCACCTCCACTCTCGCTTTCTTTACATTCTTAACTAGGTTCCGTCTCCTAGGTCTTTTCACCATTATTTTCCTCGTCGGTTGTTCCATTGATCATTTTCATGGGCTCCTTTTGTGGCTCCTACGACGAGTCACCAACGTCCAACCTTTATCGTCCTCAGGTTGACCGTCTTCAACTTTGTAGTTCTCCAGTAATTCTTCATCTTTGATTTCTTTAAAACCACATAATTCATCTGGAATGAATGAGCCAAATGTGATAGAGACTTGGTTTGTGCTTGCTTTATCATCTTCAAGAACGATCTTCTTTTCACGAGCCAAGTCCATAACTTTGTCCTTGAAGACAAAGCTCTTCTCTAGAGGGTGAATCACAAGTCGATGATATTTACAGTAATTTGGGTCATCAATTTCCCAGATTCATTTGGTCGTTTCATCTCCGGAAGCTCAATGAGATTTAACTCGAGGAGTTCTTCAAAAATAGGTGGCACATCAGAATCCAGAAATGGGTACTCTTTCTCTTGAATTTCTTTTAGAGTTAACATTCCACTTGGATTATCTTGAAACGAAGTGGATTTCATACTCTGCCTTTTTCTCACCTTCGTCGTGAACTTCATAGGTGATGTGTTGCCATTCATAGCTTCTTTGTTTTCAGATCTTGGTATAAACTTGCTCCATTTTCTGACTTATTGCTTGTCGTTCCCTTTGCAAGGTTCATAGATGGGCAGCCTTTCATTTCCAGCGGAGGCCATGCTCAATTCCATGTCATGGGCACGAGTTGCAAGTTCTTAAAATTTGCTAGGCTTGATACCTTGCAAAATGTAGCGCAATACCCAATGCATGCCTTGGATGTACATCGCTATGCCAGAAGCTTCACTAAGCATGTCTTTACAGTTGAGGCTTGCATTCCTCCAACGATTGGTAAAGTTGATAACTGGTTCACTCTTCTGTTGACAAGTACTTGTGAGTTCTATCATACTCACAGTATGTCTCGTGCTAGAAAAGCGATTGAGGAATTCTTGCTCTAGTAGAACCCAGCTATCAACAGATCCAGCCTCAAGGTCCGAGTACCAATCAAAAGCATTTCCTTTTAATGAGCGGACAAACTGTTTGACGAGGTAATCTCCATAAGTCTCAGCATTGTTGCATGTCTCAACGAAGTGCCCCACATGTTGCTTTGGATTCCCTTTGCCATCAAACTATTGAAATTTTGGAGGTTGATAGACAGTGGGCATCTTCAGCATATCGATCCTTGAATTGTACGGCTTTGTGTAAGTAAAGGAGGACTTGGAAGAAAATTCATATTTGTTTCTTATAGTTCCTTCAATAAACTCCTTTAGTTGATTTATTGGAATCATCCATTCCGAAGAGACTGGAATTTCCTTAGTGGATGCAACTTGTCGTGGGGGAGCATCAATATTTTGAACTTCTGGGAGTTTGCCAGGTGCAGGGTATCGCGACCCCTCTTTCCTTGTGGAGATAGGGTTTATGACATTCGGTTGAGACAACTCTTTCCTTTTGGGAAAAGGGTTGGTGTTTTTGAGAGTCGCCACCTAAAGATTTTTAAAGGTGCGTTAGGACACCAAAGGGGTTCATTTACAACTACGTTGTTAACCAGAGATAGGGTAAGGGCTTAAAATTATCCTAAGGGGAAGGTGTTAGGCACCCCTCAGGGTCCACAAGTGTGGTTCCGGCCAAACAACTTTTGTGAATTTGTACGGCTTAGAAAAAAAACAAATAAAGGCTCAAATAAGAGGGGATTTAAGTCTTAAGCATGCAGATGTTTGAAAATAGTAAAGAAGGTTAGATTTTGAAAGGATTACAATCTAAGCATATAAAGGGTATCCTAGGTTTATAATAATATGGATCACATCAATGCAATACCCGGTATGACACTCCTCGAAGAGGGGCTACACGTGGTATTAGCGCACCAATCATCATATCCATATTCTACCCTTTCCCACCCCATTAAAGCAACTAAATCGAGTGTTGGTCTCGATCTCTATTGCATGTTGTTACCCGTCCCTTCCTATCAGTCCCGGAGGAATTTAGGACTTCTATCTTATAAGGGAGGTGCTAGGCAGACCCTCAGGTTTTAAAGGTGAAATTACTAAGGCGACACATAATAAAACATATAGGACTTAAATTAAGGGGAGCATGGAAAGCAAATAAAAGGCTCAAGTATACCTCCACACATAGTACACATAAACAGCATGACTCATACACAATTAAGGTCCAGATTGAGGTTCAGATCCTAAGCATGGTATCTAAGTGATAACACAAAGACAGATTTATTGCATAACTCAGAGAGGAAGTCTTAATCAGGCTTGCCTACTGGTTTTAAACATGCTGACAGTTGAACACTAATCACAAAGGATAGTACTGGTTTCATTTCTTTATGCTTGATTACCTAATACTTGCCTAGGAGTGTAGCAATTATTCAAAATTGATGACAATTTCAGGTCTTCATACCTAATAACATGCAGTTCTAGGTGTTACAAGCATTCAGATACTAATTACCAATTTGGTAGAACAGGAGGATTGTTTTATTTATCTATATTTGGACTAAGTGTAGTTAAATGAGTACGATCCAATAACATGATGTCTAATGCAGAATGATGCATATGCAGTTGCTAAAACAGGATCACTAAATGCACATAGAATCACAACATTATGCACAGTTTCAGGAATAACACAGGTGACAGATTTTAATCATTGTTTACCTAGAACAGGATCTCTACGTGTATAGCATGATTGCATATTTGTTAACACATTTGTTCTTAGGCATGATCTAGACTAAATTTTTTTAGAATGCATGGACAGAATAGAATAGTAACAGTTTTTGTTGTTACTATTGATCCTATGAACAGTATTTCTAAGTGAAGGCAAGGAGTGATGACATACTGAAAGTGTTACACCCCATGTTTTCGTACATGAGAGTACATCGTAAGTCAATTGATGTAAGCTCAGAAATAAGATTATATTTGATGAAATATAAAGTAATTTAATCATGTTACATTGGAGGTTACAAATATTTAAGATCATGAATAACGAGTACCAAGAGGGTTGGAAAGCTTAGAATCTAAACCAATTGAAGAAAATAAGTTTCGTCGAAATTCGACGAGTTTGGAATGTTATAACATATACTTTAGGGTGAGACTATGGTTCATTACATGATAAGTAGGTTATGCTATGAGTTAATTTTTATCGTATGATAGTTGTGTTCTACATTTTGAAGTCAAGCAAGTTGTGGAACAAAAGTCGGCAAAGGTCTTCACAAGTTACACTCATAATGTGCTGAAAATTGGGTCAAATGTAACTGATATTTTCTCCCAATTACTTGGAATTATTGGATGGTCTCCCAAAAAAATCTAATATCTATGAGTCTAGTTTCCAATGCATTAAACCGCTGATCGATACGACATAGGAGTAGAGAGATATTTGCAGTTTCGCGAGACAGCGCAGACATCATAAGTGACAAGTAGGTGGATCACTAGAGCTTTTTGAGCAATACATTTGATGTGCTATATGAGGTCTTATTGGGACATATAATATACCAAATCGAAGTTCTTGGAATTTAGTTTCCAACGCTCTTAACCGTTCGTTCATACAACATCAGGATAAAATGATATAAGCGTCGGAAGATGGACCAATCCTAGGTTGCCAAGCTAACACCTCTTTGACTTTTCCAAACTTGATATATATAAACCTTAGGTCGGATTTCTCTTTATTATTCAGCATAAAACGACCATAGAACACCCATAAACATAACCTCAAGCTATCTTCTAGGGTTTCAAAGAAGATTATAATTCCGGGCATGCAATCGAGAAGCAATAACATCAAAACGATCCCTACGGCATAAGTGTCATTATACCGCCTCTCTTTTTTGTTTGTAGTTAGAGTTTTGGAAGGTACTTCATAGTTAATAAATGTCTAATATCTGTATTTAAGTGTTTAAATATCAAATAACGTTGATAAATATGTTTCCTAATTGTTAGAATTCACGGGACGATGATCGGAAGCCGTGAGTTCGAGTTATTTGACTTGTAGCGGACTGTTTTGTGTTGTTGTTGGGCTGCGTGTTTTACTACGGTGGTTGTCTTATGTGTGAAGTGATTAGGTTGTGTGTGTACTGTTTTGGGAGGCTCAATATGATTATTATTGATGTTGTTTGGTGATTTTTTGACTTGTGTGAAGTCATATAAATAGGGGAGGTGCTCTTCGTTTCATCGTAAAATAGGTTGTGGTCGATAAATAATAGTTATGACGCTTAAACAATAACGATAGTGTCGTTTATCTTATTGTAGATTAAGGAGTTGTGACATTTGCATAGCTTGAGGTTGGGGAAGTATATAGAAAGTATGTCTGGCTATCCCTTTCCTTCTTTTGCACGACTCCGATTGTACATATTGCAATGAATCCAAAGATACTCTACTCTTAGAAGCTAGCAGTACTTACATTGTTTCCCTTCTTATGGAACAATTGATGTTGAGGTTGCTTTTCTTATTCTTATATTATCAATGTTGTTGGTACTTCCTGATTCTTATAAGATTCTCGATGAAGAGTTAGCCCTAATGATTTGTACGGAGAATATCGACCTTACGTCGCTCCGAAATGTTCAGAACATGATTCCAATGAGTCTTGCATGCATTATATATATGTATCTATTTTACTATATCGAGTCACGCTATAGTCGGCCGGGTATGGAACCTATTGTGCAACCACTTATCAGTTGGGTTTACCGAGTCCTCTTTGAGGTCGGGTATGATATGATGATGATGATGCCCACAGAGGCGAATATTCTATGATGATAATGATTCCCATAGAGGTGGATGTTTAAAAATATTATGTGTATATATGTATCATGTATTTCATGTTAATGTCTCTTAGAAGCACTCAGATGCTACAGGTTGTATCTCCTACATCTCTCTTTACATTACTGTTCTTATTTATGCTTTCCTGCCTTACATACTCAGTACTTTATTCGTACTGACGTGCTTTTATTTGTGGCCGTTTCATGCCATGCTGCAGGTCTTGATAGACAGGTAGAAACAGCTCCCCCACCACAATAGGCTTTCCAGTTCAGCGGTTATAGGCGAGATCCCTTCTCCGGACTTGTCATGGTCTTGGTATGCATTTTTGTTATAGATATTATGGGTATGTCGGGGTCCTGTTCCAGCTATGTTTCATTACTTATGCTCCTTTAGAGGCTCATAGATAGGTTTCAAATCATGTATAGTTTGGTATGCCTTGTTGGCTAATTTTCGTTGTATAGTCTTTCATGGCAGTGTTGTAGCTCATACCTTTTATATAGTTTCTTAGAAATCTTGTCACCCCATGTGATGTATGTTCATGATCCATATCTACCATTTATATTGATCTCGTTATCCCTTAAAGATAATGAGAAGGTTAGATAAAATGTACGTTGGTGCTCGGCAAGTATGGCCCGGGTGTTAATCATGATCTTCCAGTTTGGGTTGTGAAAAACTTTGTATCAGAGCAGGTCTGTCCTAGGGGTTGTCTATGGGTCGTGTCTAGTAGACTCTTGTTTATGGGTGTGTTGTGCACCACACTTATAAGCAAGAGGCTACAGGGCATTTAGGACTGTTACTCTTTCTTCTTACTCTAGATCGTGTGCTAGAGCTCAATCGTAAGAACTCAGTTTCCTCAATCTATCTTATTATAATACGACGATGCATACATCTAAAAATATGGATGGCAAGAGATTGAAATGTGGCTGTGGAAGAGTTGAGTCAGAGGAATTCAATTTTGCATCATGCTTATGATGAGTAAATATGAGGGCTTCAGCAAATCATGTGTGTACTAAGATGTGTTAGTTTCTTAATAAGGAGCTCTAAAGAAAGAATATCTATCTACCCATATGGTAAAAAAAAATAAGAGAATCAGAAGATACGAGTTTTAGCAAGTAAAAGAAGCAAGATAAAGAAGGGTACGAGGTACCTAGTTAATAAATATTATCGGTATTTATAATTCTGGCAGAGAAATATAAGCATTTTTAGTTACTTTCAACGGTAACAGAGATATCTACAATTGTCGATACCAATCTCAATTATGCCCTATGGGAGCTAACTGAAATAATTTAAGAGAAGGATAGGATATCAGGATCTAGCTGGGATTAGAGTAACCTAAAATTGTGGATAGATTGTTATCATTATTTAACATTCTTGAAGGGTAGTGCAGAACATGGTAATAGTTCTCATTTAGAGATAGCCATATGGTCACTCTAGAATAGAACAGTCAGATATGANAAATAAATGTGAAAGAACCTCATGTTGAAGTCTTTATAATAGGGAGATACACATAGATATTAGCATGAGAATAAGAAGGAGACAGACCTTGAGACAATACAAAAGTGTAAGCCATAAAGCCATACCCTCATTTCGAGAAATGATTTGGTGACTCACACGTGATTACCATAAGGAAAAGTTAGACGCCCCAAGTAATAGAAATTAGTACGGGATAGTAAACAAGAAAAAAAAATCAAACATGAATTAGGGATCAAAGGAATTGGTAATAGTCGACATCGTACCTTTAAAGGTCATTCACGAAGACGCTTCTCTAAAGCAAGCACTATGATAAGATTTAAGCTTAAGGGACTAAATGAGCTAGTTATACCACGTGTCACCCTTGTGTGTACGAAATTCAATTATACCTGGTGTAGAAGGGTTACCGCAAGGCGAGTAATGTCTGTGAAGATGTAGAAACAAAATGCCAAAGATGAAGAGCTAAATATTGAATGGTAAAGGAAGAATGTGGTAAAAAGGTGAAAGGAATAAGATTGCATTTATTCATATCCTACAGATATAATATAACTCCAGAACATTATGCAAGCATGATGTTGGGGAGAATCAATAAGGGTTTCGCACTCGATGATATTGATATATAAGTGGGAATGAAAACTTGATACATAAGGATC